>JAODAL010049156.1:0-28396 GCA_025379985.1 Phyllomedusa bahiana
TTGTCCCCACTGTCGACCTCATCTGTGCTGTGGCTGCTGCCGTGACCTACACACTGTGTCATTGTCCCAATCTCTGGCCTACTCCTTTTTTTTTTGCCACCCCCAAAGTCATTGTGCCACTGTTACCTCATGCTGCTTCTGCCGTGCCCTCCACACTGTGTCATTGTGCCACTCTGTGGCCTACTCCTTTTTTTGCCACCTCTAGAATGTCATTGTGCCACTGTCTGACCTCATGCTATCATCATGGGAGACTTCAACATCCCAATCGACACCCCCACTCTGCTTCCAACAAACTCCTTTCACTCTGCTCCTCGTTCAACCTCTCCCAATGGACCTCAGAAGACTCACAAGGGGGACACAAAAAAGGGGACCTATTTCTTCACCCGCCTCTGCCCCCTATCTACATCTTAATCCCACACCCTAAATCTGACCACAACCTGTTTCCCTTTCCCCACTATTTCCCCCCCAAACTCTCCCCGTCTCTACCAGTACACCCCGCGGGAATCTACAAAACCTCAACCCTCACACACTCTCTGACTCTTTTACACCTCTTTCCACTACTCCCATTCAATGACCCAGACCAGCCACCACTTTCTACAACCCCATACAATCATCACCGCCCTTGACTCAGTCCTCCCCACACACAACGAACCGCAAAATAAACAGAAAACCCTGGCACACAGACCTCCCAAACAGTTTAGGCGAGCTTCCAAATTTGCTGAACGCCGCTGGAAAGAAAACCATCCTTGTGACTTTGCCTTATACAAAACTCACTGCAGACATTTAAGTCCCCTCGCCCAGCCAAACAGAACTATTTCCCACCCTTTCCCCTGCCCCACAACCCCCAAAACAATTATTCAAACCTTTAAACTCCTTCTCCGTCCCCCAACACCTCCTCCCCCACCCCCCCTTTTTACAGATATTTTTGCCATTAAATTCCTCCGAAGTCAAAACCCTCTCAAAAAAAGCTTTACCCCGCAGCCCCCACCACCCCTCCCTTACCCTTCAACCGCTTTTCCCCCTTAACTTGCTTCCCCACGGCACCATAAACAAGCTCTCCTCCTTCTGTCCAAACCAAACCTCACTACCTGTAGTCTTTGACCCCCCCCCATCCCACCTCATCCCGGGACCTCAGTGCTTCTATCATCCCGATTAAACCTACAATAACCTTGAACTTCCCTTCTCCCTTTTAAACATGCTACAAATCACTCCAATCCTAAAAAAAACAACCCTTCCCCCTCTTCTTTTCCAACTATCGCCCCATCTCACTGCTCCCTTTTGCTTCCAAACCCTCGACAGCACGTCTACTTCAGCGTCCCCCACCTCTCTTCCAACTCTCTTCTTGACCCACTACAACGGGTTTTTCACCCCACCACTCTACCGAAACTCCCCAAACCCAAAAGTCATAATGACCTAGAAACTGCAAAGCCTCATGCCACTACTCTGTGCTCCTCCTTTAGACCTGCCCTCTGCCTTTGCACTGTGACCATTCCCCCCCTCTAAAAATCCTCTCCTCCCTGCATCAGGATTGCTCTTTCCGGGTTTCCCTCGAACCTCACTGTGGGCCCTTTTACGCCTCTTTCTTGCTCCACCTCCTCCCCCGGGGCCCACTCTTTTTGGGTGCCCCCCCAAAGGGCATCCTGGGTCCACTACTCTTCTCTTTTTCCACCCTTGGGCCTCGGTCAGCTCATAGCCTCACATGGCTTTCATTACCACCGTATGTGATGATACCCAACTTACATCTCTGGCCCAGATGTCAATTCTCTATTTTCCCGGGTCCCTGACTGTCTGTCCTCCATTTCCTTTTTTCTATCACTCTCCTAAAACTAAATGTGGGGAAAACAGAATCATCATTTTCCACCACCCAACCCCCACCCCCCGCCCCTGGTTCCCCATTACAGTCAACGGCTCTACACTTTTCACCGGTCCCACAAGTCCCCTGTCTTGGGTAATCCCAACTCTGCTTTATCTTTTAAACCACACATCCAAACCCTCACCTCGCCTTTCCGCCTCCCCCTGAAAAACATCCTCGCTCCGCCATTCCTCAACTTGACCTACAAAAATGCTGGTCCAGCCCTTTTCATTCCCCCTTTGACTACTGCAACATCCTTTTTCCCGTGGCCTCCCAGCTAGCACCCCGCTCCCCTCCAATCCCCTCCCTTTAAATTCTGCCCGTCTTACCACCTCTCTCCTCACTACTCCTCTGCCTCTCCCCTCCCGCCATCCCTTTAATGGCTTCCCATTGCCCAGCGAATTCATTTCAACATAACCTACTACAGGCTCTCCATGACCCCCCCTCCATACACTCTGCCCTAAATTTTCCAATATCTCCCCCCCCACTTCCCTCCTCAAGGACCTTCTCCTGCTCTCCCCTTACACTCCTACACAACCTCTCCAAAAATTCTTCCGTGCAAAACCCCCCTCTGGGAAATCACTGCCCCAACACATCAGACTCCCCTCTACTTTCACCAGCCTCAAAAGCAACCCGAAAACCCCCTTTCTTCAGGCTTGCCCCATAACCTTCACTAAACCCTTGTCACTACTTCCTCCACAGACTTGTCTGCCCCTCACCTCCTGTCTCTTTCCCCCTCCTTGTAGATTGTTTAAACCCTCGCGGGTAGGGGTCCTCTCTCCCTCTGTCATGCCAATTGTCATTATCCTTACACTGTACTCGTTTGACTTATGTAATGTATGTAACCCCCTCGAATGTACAGCGCCCTGGAATCAATGGCGCTTTAAAATAAATAATAATAATAATAATAATAATGCTGCTGCTGTGGCTGCTGCCGTGACCTACACACTCTGTCATTGTGCCACTGTCTGACCTCATGCTGCTGCTGTGGCTGCGGCCGGGACCTTCCCACTGTGTCATAGTGCCACTCCTGGGCCTACTCTTTTTTGCCCCCCTTAGAATGTCATTGTGGCCTGTTTTGACCTCATGCTGCTGCTGCTGGTTATGCCGTCAACCCACACTGTGTCATTTTGCCACTCTTTGGCCTACTCCTGTTTTTGCCAAACCTCCAGAATGTCATTGTGCCACTCTCTGAAACCCCATGTGCTGCCACGGTCACCTCCAATTCTCTGTCATTGTGCCACTCTGTGGCCTACTCTTTTTTTTGCCACCTCTAGAAAAGTCATTGTGCCACTGTCTGACCTCATACTGCTGGTGTGGCTGCTGCCGTGACCTACACACTGTGCATTGTGGGCCCTTGTCTGACCTCATGCTGCAGCTGGTGGCTTTCCCGCCCTGACCTACACACTGTGTCATTGTGCCACTGTCTAACCTCATGCTGCTGCTGCCCTGACCTCCACACTGTGTCATTGTGCCACTCTGTGGCCTACTCCTTTTTTTGCCACCTCCAGAATGTCATGTGCCACTGTCTGACCTCATACTGCTGCTGCTGTTGATGCCGTCAACTCCACACTGTGTCATTGTGCCACTCTTTGGTCTACTCCTGTTTTTGCCATCTCCAGAATTTCATTGTGCCACTCTCTGACCTCATACTGCTGCCACGGTCACCTCCACTCTCTGTCATTGTGCCACTCTGTGGCCTACTCCAGTTTTTGCCACCTCCAGAATGTCATTGTGCCACTGTCTTACCTCATGTTGCTGCTGCCGTGACCTACACACTGTGTCATTGTGCCACTGTCTGACCTCATGCTGCTGTTGTGGCTGCTGCCGTGACCTACACACTGTGTCATTGTGCCACTGTCTGACCTCATGCTGCTGCTGTGGCTGCTGCCGTGACCTACACACTGTGTCATTGTGCCACTCTGTGGCCTACTCCTGTTTTTGCCACCTCCAGAATGTCAGTGTGCCACTCTCTGACCTCATGCTGCTGTGGCTGCCGCTGTCACCTCCACACTCTGTCACTGATGTTGCCACCTGAGCCCTCAGCTTGTTTTTTTCCAGCTGTCGCTGCTATGACTTTATCAGGCTACATCCCCCCTTCAGTTTTTTGGTCAGTTTTGCCCTCTTAAGTGCCCATGGAATTTTATAGTGAAGCGATTCTAAGAGCGGCGGCAGTCATGTGCGTGTCATACTAAAACACAACATTGTATGAAGACCAAACCAAGCTCCCTCTGCATATTTAAGCATGGCACAACGTTCTACAGCACCCTGCAGGCTCTGTGCAGCCTGGAAATAGCTGTTTTTTAACGTGATTCGTCCCGAAGTAATTCGGAACAAAGTTATTTTTTGCCGAGAAATTCGGCGAAGTGAACGAACCGAATTTCGGGAAATTCGCCCATCTCTAACTACAACACCCAGCAACAACCTCCAGCACGACAACATCATTATCATCACTCACAGGGTATGACAACTGCCATTCCTCGAAGGCCCATTTAATAGCCAATAACTCCCGATTCCCAACGTCATAATTCCTTTCAGCCAAGGAAAATTTACGCGAAAAGAAGGCACAAGAGCGAAGGTTAGTCATGGTAACAGATCCCTGAGACAGGACCATACTCAGAAGCATCAACCTCTACGACGAAGGCTTTGGTATGATCTGCTTGAATCAACACAGGAGCTGATACAAAACACTGCTTAAGTTTCTCAAACACCTCTATGGCCTCAGGTTGCCAGTTACTGAACTTTACCCCCTTCTTGGTCATGTCAGTCAACAGCCGAACTAAGACAGAAAAATTACGAATACATTTACGATGGTAATTAGCAAACCCTAGGGTCTTCGGGGACGAAGGGCGGACCCAATCGAGAATAGCTTGAATTTTACAGTGGTCCATACAGAATGAGTTCGGAGTCAGGATGTACCCAAGAAAAGGTACCTCCTGCACTCCAAAAACACATTTTTCAAGTTTGACAAACAAACTATTCTCCTTCAGGATTTTCAATACCTGTCGTACGTGTTTAACGTGAGACGACCAATCTTTCGAATAGATTAAAATGTCATCCAGGTAAACATCATTAACCAGATTCTGGAAGACCACAGGGGCATTACACAACCCAAATGGCATAACCAGATATTCAAAATGACCCTTGGGATTGTTAAATGCGGTTTTACACTCATCCCCTTCTCGGACATGGATGAGGTTATAGGCTCCCCACAGGTCTAACTTGGAAAACCACTTCGCTCCCTGGAGTTGATTGAACAGATCAGGAATCATGATAAGGGCTAGTGGTTTTTTACCATTATCTTATTAAGTTCACGGTAGTCTATGCATGGACGGAGGCCTCCATCCTTTTTCCCCACAAAGAAAAACCCTGCACCCATAGAGGACACAGAAGGTTGGATATGCCCCTTCTGTAAGCTTTCGCAAAATATATTGCTTCATGGCTATTCTCTCAGTACCTGACAGATTATATATCCTCCCTTTGGGAAACTTCACTCCGGGCAATAGATCAATGGCACAGTCATAAGATCTATGAGGGGGTAGTATCTCTGACTGTTTCTGAGAAAATACTTGAGCAAAGTCATTAATGAAAACAGGAATCTGTTCTACCTCTGTGTTACCCAGTATGACAGGGAGACATCTGTAAGCACACTGTTGTCCCCACTTGATTAATTCTCCTGCATTCCTGTCAAACACCGGGTTATGTTTCTGAAGCTAGGGCAGCCCCAAAACCACATCAGCGGGCAGCCTCTTTATGATAAAAAGAATACACTTCTCAGTATGTATGGATCCTACCAACATCTCGAGCTCAGGAGTACAATGTTGGATTGTGCCCTTTGTCAGCGGAGTAGAGTCAATTGCCACAACCCTCATGGAATCAGAGAGAGGCCTCCAGGCAAACTTAAACTCTATCAGTTCTCAATCTATAACGCACTAAAACTTAACTTTTATTATGTATAATACTTAACCTTGATACACACTATTTAAAAACCTGATTTCTAACCTCTCAATTCATCCCTTTCTAATTGTGAAGGAATAACTCCTTTTCTATTCTCAAGTCTGGTGGAAAACCACCTATTAGCAGGGAAACCCTATATATACAGTGATTTTCTAACTCCAAAAAGGAATCCAAGACATCTTACTTGGGCAATTATCCCTAATCTGATGGGCATGAAACATATAAGGTTTCCTTGTGAGACCCTCTGCAGCGGGTAACACAGTAGAAAGAGGTAGGAAATCACAAATTAAAATGTCATGCCTGACCTCCCCAACATGTTTCACCAGCTAACTGGCTTCATCAGGGGATAGAGGTCCTCCAAGATAGGCCCAGACGTTTGGCGAAGGATGCGTTTACAAAATTGGAAGCTGACCCAGAATCCACAAAAGCATTCCCAGAACTGGGAGCAGTAACTTTTTGGATACAATAGGAAATACCTGTTCGCCTAGGTGACCTTCCTGCAAATCACCTAGGCGCTCAAGTTTTTCTGGCCTGGTCTTCCGTTTGGAGCACTCCTGAATGCCATGTCCATCTTTGCCACAGTAGAAGCACAACCCCTGGGTGCGATGAGTAGTCCTACGGTCACTAGCAGAAGTCGAGGAAGAAGCTCCCACTTGCATGGGCTCCTCTGGGTTTAAATCAGAAATAGCGGTTGTAGAGGTGACCATGGTGTGGACCACCGGAGGAAGAGCCTTTTCCCGACGTCCCTCCCTAAAACGTCTGTCCAGACGAACGGCTAGTGCCATAGCCTCATCATCACTCCAACCTTGCTACAAAACACCAGTGACTGTCTGTCCGCTGTCTCTGACATCATGTCCTCTCTCCATCTGAAACTAAACCTCACTAAGACTGAACTTCTTGTCTTTCCGCCATCTACTAACCAACCCCCCCCCCCCCCTCTGTCATTTCTGTTTCTGTATGTGGTACCACCATTTCTCCTAGGCAGCAGGCCCGATGTCTAGGGGTTTTATTGATTCTGATCTGACCCCCCCCCCATATATCCAATCCCTTGCCCGCTCCTGTCACCTGCACCTCAAGAATATCTCCAATATCCGTCCATTTCTCACTGTGGAAACGACTCAAACTCTCATTACTGCTCTTATTCTTTCTCGTCTTGACTACTGCAACTCCTTGCTTATCGGTCTCCCTCTCTGCAAACCTCTCCCCTCTCCAATCTGTCCAGAATGCAGCAGCCAGGCTTGTCTTTCTCTCAGCCGCTATATACTGATGCCTCTACCCTGTGTCAGTCACTGCACTGGTTGCCCATCCAGTACAGGATACAGTACAAACTCAGCACTCTCACCCATAAAGCTCTCCACAGCGCTGCTCCTCCCTACATCTCCTCCCTAGTCTCTGTCTACCGCCCTACCCGTGCTCTCCGCTCTGCTGATGATATCAGACTACATTCCTCAATCATCCGAACCTCCCATGCCCGCCTACAAGATTTCAACACGTGCGGCACCAATTCTCTGGAATAGGCTACCGCGGGCGATCAGGCACATTCACAACCCTCACAGTTTTAAGACGGCCCTGAAAATACATCTTCTCGGTCTGGCCCACCAAGATCCCTAACTGCTATCACACACATCTGTCACTCCCTGCACTTGGGCACTCACAGGCACTTATCTGTATATAGATGTACAGTCTGGGTGGCAGGTTCATCCATTTTTTCATGTAAACACCCCCTATTTATGAAACATGGCCGGACCATTGTAAACTTGGCACTTCTTACCGTATGTTTTCACCCCATACACCCTAATAGATTGTAAGCTCTCACGAGCAGGGCCCTCACACCTTGTGTTCTCATTTGTAAGTACTTTTAATGTGTAATGACTGTATGTTTACCCTTGAATTTGTAAAGTGCTGCAGAATATGTTGGCGCTATAGAAATAAAGATTATTATTATTATTATTATTATTATTATTATTATTATTATTATTATTATCTAAAGTACCAGGGGTAGGGTAAACCACCAATAAATCCTTCACATGGTCAGCTAACCCTAATCTAAACTGGCATCTAAAAGCTGGGTTGTCCCCCCCAGACGGAATGCACCAGTGATGAAATTCAGAGCAAAACTCCTCCACAGTCCTATGACCCTGCCTCAATGTGGTCAGCTGAGCCTCGGCTACAGCTTCCCTATCAGGGTCATCAAAAAGTACGCCCAAGGTGACTAAGAACCTGTCCATGGAAGACAGTTCTGGTGAATCAGGCGGTAACGAAAATGCCCACTCCTGGGGGGGGGACCCTGAAGTAGGGACATAACTATTCCCACTTTCTGCTCCTCATTGCCTGAGGTACGTGGGCAGAGACTAAAATACAGGCAACATCCTTCCCTAAATGTCAGAAAAGCCTGCCTGTTGCCTGAGAACCTGTCAGGCAATTGGATAGGAGGCTCCACAGGAGGGGGAGGTAGCGCAGGGACACACAGACTTGAGGAGGTCTCCTGCTGCTTTACCTGCAGTGCCAGATCCTGAACTAGCTGGCTAAGCCCCTGCATATGCTCTACCAAAGCTGTCATGGGATTCATAATGAGTGGAGCACAGTGATGGTTTTGGCCTGTGATAATGTCACGTCAAGGGGGGTACAGTGAGCCCTAGCTGGAACCCAGCTAACTGTCCCTGCCTACTTGACGTGCTGCCCTAGGCGACAGACACCAACTGGGTGACAATCCCTGCGCTGCTAAAGTGCTGGGGACGTCAGGAGGAAGAATAGTCAGACAGTCTGGGTCAATAACCAGAATCAGAAACGCCAAGCCACAAATCAGAAAAAGAGAGAAAAACGTAAACAAGCCGAGGTCAAACACGAACGGGAGTGAGGTACAAAATCAGATGACAAGCGGAGGTAAGAAATCAAGCCGGGGTCTGATACATAAGTAAACAGCACAATACAAAACACAAGGGAACTAGACAGCCAGGAGATATCACAGGCGCAGCACTCAGCCTGCAGGGAGTTTAAATGGGATTCCCGGATACCGCCCCTGAAGCTGATTGGAACGGCCTCCGGGTTCTCCCATTGGCTGCCGCGACAAGCCCCTTGTCCGGAGTGGCTGGGCCTCTGTTACTCACACAGCCTCCAGCAGAATGACTATCAAGGTGGGGTCGCTGATTATCTGATGCAGACTGTTGCTCCTTGCAGGCTGAGCTCCGCCTAGCCCTGACATATAAGTTGAGAAATAAGAGACATTTTTTTGTCCGAATGGCAAATCTAATTCCACCACAACTGCTTAGGCAGACAACATTAAAATTGGTCTGACTGTTCGAGCACTTATGCGCCTAGCTTTGCCATTCCACATTGAGAAAGGTGTCTAATATTACGAATGTGGTGCGACACACCACCAGAACGCCCCATGTTTGGCACATTACAAAGTTTTGGGTATGGTGCACAGTGCACTAAACATGCCCGAATAACGCGCCATACATATGGAAAAAAGGCAGAACGACGACTTTTGATACATTTCTCGCCACAACAATAAAATGACATGTTCATACATATTGCTTTATGTGTTTTTACAGTTGTGTCAGTATATAAATATTTTTTTAATGTGAAGTACATGTACCGTATATACTCGAGTATAAGCGGAGATTTTCAGCAGAAAAAATGTGCTGAAAAATCCCCCCTCGGCTTATACTCGAGTAACTGTTGGCGCTCGGGCGCTGCGATGGCCCAGGCGCCGATAGAGACGCTTCAGCTATATGCGTCTCCTCAGGGAGCGTATATAACTGAATCCCGAGTCAGCTGACAGCGTCCGGGCACTGCGGTGGCCCGTGCCCTGTCAGCTATCTCTTCCCCTGTATGCGACTCCTCCGGAGCGCACACAGGTGAAGAGATACCACTGCGGAACAGAGAGCGAGCGCTCCGTGCTCTGCAGTGGACACCGGGCGGCCGCCAACTTGCGGCCCGCCGGAGTTTGCGGCACAGGCAGCGTGAGTTTCATAATGCTGCGTGCGCGGCCTGATGACATCACCCGCCGGTGCCGAGAATACAGAGGAGAGCGCGCGGGAGGCCGGACAGCGAGGAGGTGGAGCAGCGGGAAGCCAGGTAAGTGGGTTTTTTTTGTTTTAAAACGATGCCTATACCTGCCTATACCTGCCTAGTACTGCCTATAGCCTGCCTATACCTGCCTATAGCCTGCCTATACCTGCCTAGTACTGCATATTGCCTGCCTATACCTGCCTAGTACTGCCTATACCTGCCTAGTACTGCCTATAGCCTGCCTATACCTGCCTAGTACTGCCTATAGCCTGCCTATACCTGCCTAGTACTGCCTATAGCCTGCCTATACCTGCCTATAGCCTGCCTATACCTGCCTAGTACTGCCTATAGCCTGCCCATACCTGCCTAGTACTGCCTATACCTGCCTAGTACTGCCTATACCTGCCTATACCTGCCTAGTACTGCCTATAGCCTGCATATACCTACCTAGTACTGCCTATAGCCTGCCTAGGGGACCTATAACTGCCTATACCTGCCTATAGCCTGCCTAGGGGACCTATACCTGCCTATAGCATGTCTAGGGGGACCTATGCCAGTCTATACCCTGCCTATACCTGCCAAGGGGGCCTATACTTGCCTATACCCTGCCTATAGCCTGTTTAGGGGGACCTATGCCTGCCTATACCTGCCTATAGCCTGCCTAGGCGACCTATACCTGCCTACAGCCTGTCTAGTGGGACCTATACCTGCCTAGTACTGCCTAGAGCCTGCCTATAGCCTGCCTAGGAGGACCTATACCTGCCTATACCAGCCTATAACCAGCCTATAACGACCTATACCTGCCTATACCCTGCCTATGAGGACCTATACCTGCCTATGGGGGCAATTACCTGCCTATAGCCTGCCTAGGGATACATAAAGCTGCCTATACCAGCCTATGGGGGACATTAAACTGCCTATACATGCCTATAACCTGCCTATGGGGGACATTAAACTGCCTATACCAGCCTATATCTGCCTATGGGGGACATTAAACTGCCTATGGGGGACATTAAACTGCCTATACCTGCCTATATCTGCCTATGGGGGACATTAAACTGACTATACCAGCCTCTATCTGCCTATGGCGGACATTAAACTGCCTTTACCTGCCTATGGGGGACATTAAACTGCCTATATCTGCCTATGTTATTTTATTGGTATCTATTTTTATTTTTAAAATTCACCAGTAGCTGCTGCATTTTCCACCCTAGGCTTATACTCGAGTCAATAAGCTTTCCCGTTTTTTGTGGCAAAAGTAGGTGCCTCGGCTAATACTCGGGTCGGCTTATACTCGAGTATATACGGTATTTTACAAAAAAAATTTACTTGCAGCAGTGATTCCTTGATCAATTACATAATGCTTTGGAATGTATATTAGTGTAAACCATATTTACTTGCTGGCAAGCAGATTCTAAGGCCATATCTCTGTGATAACCTATGGGTAGTGTACACATATTTTTCTAACACAGAATACTTGCTAGAAATCCAAGGTGATTTAAAAGAGTTTTACTTTGCAGCTGCAGTTTTCACCACAGATTAGTCACATTTTTTGGTTGCCTGATGTGGAATTCTACATGAAGGTATTTTTCTGCATCATAGATTTTTTATCCCTGGAGGAAAAATTTATGTCAAAGTTCACAGTGTGAACTAAGGTACGGATTTCCCATTGAAATCAATGGGACACAGATTTTAAATTGATAGTGACACAGATTCTGATGCATGTAGGCTTATAGTTAGTGATTAGCGATTGTGTCAACTATCGTTATCGAGTCGATAGTCGATATCGGCAATAATCATGCTGATAGTCGATAGTCGATAACAGATTATCACCGATGACCATTAAAGTCTATGGAAGAGGAACAACCGCTTAATTCTTGCACCCAAACAGGGCTGGAGAAGCTGGAATTAACATCCACAACTGGATACGTGCTACATCTTAGGCAAGACAATTAGGCAACAAGAGACACAGAAAAAAAGTCACAGACTATTCACTATCCCTGTTCTGTACCACAACATGACCCTTAAACCTGCATGACCCAAAAATTAAAAAGTGCCAGAAGGCAGTATTATTTGAACCATTATTTTAGTTGAACTGGACATTGACTATCCCTGTCCTGTACCACAGCATGACCCTCAAACCTGCATGACCCACAGATTAAAGAGTGCCGAAAGAAAGTAGTCTTTGAACCACCATTTGAGATGAACTAGACGTTGACAATCCCTGTCCTGGACCGCAGCATGTAGGTTGCATTAACCACTGAAGAACAGATTGGCCATGCTGTTCATTACTGAGATTCACAGGGCACCGACCCAGCGATGACAGACCTGACGGTCCTGCAAACAACGAGCCGCTGGCTTGCGTGTTGTCGCCAGCACTGGAAGGAGCACCTTCTCTCGTACCTCTACCTCCATGTCCTACACCCCTCTTTGCTCGCTTACCACCTGCAGTTCGCTTAATGTTCAGAAATATAAAAATGTAAAACTTATGGAAGAGTTTTTGACAGTCTCTTATTGAAAGACGGCAAATCACAGCTATTCTTAAATCACTCTAACTTCCAACAGCCAACTAGGATTAGAAACAGAATTGTTTCTATCAAATATCTGTGAAATGTGGTCTGGTGGAAGAACCGTAACACAAAATCAACAGTGTTCTTCCTTCAGTCCCTGAGATTTACAATTGCCTAGTAGCACTAGCAGTTTTCAACAAACTATCGTACAAATGCACGATTAGCGCCAAACTGAGACACACTGAGTGAAATAGAAGTATTAAAAAGTTATATGGATTAATATGGCAGCCTTCGCAACACTGACTACAGGCGTAATTTACTATCAAATATGTACATTACAATATGCGTACAACTGAGCTCTTTGCGCCAAACAGACGCACGGACTAATAAAAATATTTAAAAGTTATAGGGATAAGTTATGCGGTTTTTTGGGAACACTGACACGCAGTGATTGCAATAGAACTGAAAACACAGGGAAAACTTCAATTGCTATCAGAGGTCTGCTGGCCAGAAAAGTGGTAGAAAACAATGCTTTTTCAATTGAAGATCACAGAACACACAGAGCTGCAAAATATCTTCCTTTCAAATGCCTCTCCTCCTGCTGTCCCCCCACCCCTCACCGCAGTGACTGCAGTAGAACTGAAAACACAGGGACAATTTCAACTGCTATCAGAGGTCTGTTGGCCAAAAAAGTGGTAGAAAAAAATTCTATTTCAATTGAAAATCACAGAACACACTGAGCTGCAAAATATCTTCCTTTCAAATGCCTCTCCTGCCGCCCCCCCTCACCGCAGCCGCACCCCCACAATCCCCCACCCCCTCCACACCCCCGCAGCTGGACACACCAGTAGATATCCTTAAAACTTTCTCTAACTAAATAAGAAATGAAATTCTCTAATCTAACTCTATTCTAAGCTGTAGGTGGATGGATGGTTTCTTGTAATAGAAGAGACTATCTATCAGAGCTGTTAGAACAGCTATTGTTTTAAATGCAGAGAGACCCGTCCTGCTGTGAGGTGTGATAGACAGATATGAACTCAAACAGGAAATGCAGCTGCATAGGTAAAACCAGGTCACGTGATTTTTGCAGCCAATGAGATCCATACACGGCAAAGTGGTGATGTTGTACATACTCCTCACCCCCCCTCTATTCTCGGAGCTAATTGGTTGGCTGCCAAAATGACAGGAAACACTGAAAATGGCACGATAGTAATAGATTATCTGTCAGATTGTCATCTAAAATATCGCGTGATCGGCAATTTCCGATCAGCCTAAAAACCGGGCCGATTTCATCCCTACCTATAGTAAGCAGCTTTTGACAAATCTGTAGGGTCTTTTTTATGTCCCTGGCTGCTAATCAATCAAATGCAATGCATCAGTGAGCTGAATCCTGGATTGCTGCTGAGATCAAACAGATATTAACAATCTGTTACTAAAAGGGTTAAACAGGGGTTAACAATATATTACTAAGGCCTGAGCATCTATATCACAACTGATTAGAGCAGGATAATCTAGGATGCATAGTATAAAGGATCCTTTACCTCCTTGGTGAGGTATGGTTTTTGCCTACAGATACTTCCTAGATTATGGTCTCCAGGACCATCTTGAATCAGTGACAACTGCACAGGTGAAGACAATGTCAGTGCAAAACCAGCAATCAAGACAAGGGTCAGATGGCAGAAAGCATATAGTAAATGGCGCAGTCATAGCTAAAGTTTGGGATTAGGAGTTAATCACCAAAATGCCACAATCAAGTAAAAACATGGGGTGGCAATCAGGAATAAATAAGCTCCAGCGAGGAAAATCCAGAGTACAGTAAATAAAGGCTAGAGACAGCTAAGGACACAAAGGACACAAAAACAATGAGGCAGCGTCATTCAAGTGATACTTTGGGGGAATACTTGACAATTGTGACTAAACAAGTTGAAAGGTATTTATCATCTTTGGTATTTATAGCACATACATGTGCTATAAGTGTCTGATAGATGTTTGTATTATCTTTTGGACCCCTACCTATGTAAATAATGGAGTTCCCTTCTGTGTGTTTTCAGCTGTACTCTGAACTTCCACAGAGTGAAAGGAGGAAGCCATGTATAAGATGGTACAAATGAGGGCTAAGGGAACCTAACATAGTACCATGGACCATCACAAGGATATGCCATAAATGTTTTAAACATTAGAAATATCTCTCTCTCTCTTTATATATATTATGTATATGATTTGGAGTAGGACAACAAAGTTCATGAAAATATGTATTTGACTGCAATACAGAAGATTGTGTTGCTTTCTATCTTGTGTTCTAGGTCTGCCATTTATTGACCCTTGCCTCTGACCACTGACCATGTTTGCCTGCTGCCAGCCCTGACCTTTCCACCTTTCCTCGACTAACAGTTTGTCTACCGATTCTGTACCACGATGCACCCCTGATGTCACTGCAAGCACGTCGCGTCAAGGGTAGCGACCTGGGTGTCTCCTGCCACACAAGCCCAACCTACCTTGTGGAGGGATCTAGTGAAAACCGGGAGGCATCTTAGACTCTGCAACCTGATGTGAATTACACCACCGCTTGTAGTGGTCCAGAGGATCCACATTGTAGCCATTAATTACAGTTAGACCTGGTCATGGATTCCACCAGGGTGACCCTGCCAGACATCAGGGATGTTGCAAGACAGGGTCAACAGATCGACCAACTGGCCATCATGATGCAACAGCTCTCAGTCCGGCTACCTGCCTCCCACCATCTCCACAGCCTGCGACAAGTCCAGCACCAATGGCTCCGGTGGCATCTCTTGGGCCCAAGTAACATCTGCTTTTGCCACCAAAGTTCAACAGGAAGCCTCAAGCCTGCAGGGGATTCATCAGCAAATGTACCATACACATGGAGCTAATGGTGAGCCAGTTCCCCATCGAGCATGCAAAAGTGGTTTCATAGTCAGCCTTCTGTCTGGTGAAGCATTGGTCTGGGTCACACCTCCTTTGGATTGGGGAGACCCAATGACCGCCAATGCTCAAGTCTTTTTGGAGTCATTCCGCAATGTGTTTGAGGAACCAGTAACATGTATCTTCTGCTGCAGCTTCTCTGCTCCGCCTACATCAAGGTGACTCCACAGTTGGGCAATATGTGATATATTTTCACACTCTCAACTGTCATGGAACAACAGCCAGCTCTGGCAGGGACTCGCTGGAAGGATAGAAGACGAGCTGGCTGGTTGTGACCTCCCTACATCCCTTATGAGCTCATCCATCTGGCTACCTGTATAGACATTCTGTTCACTTAGACACAGCAGGAGCTCCACCAGCAATGTGAGCCAGTCCAGCCATGCCGTCTTCCTCCGGTGTTTCAAAGGCCTCCACTGCTGCCATCAATGGCTTCTTTGGAAGAACCTATGCAAGTGTATGGACCCCACCTGTCACAGCAAGAACGGTCCCATCGACAAAAGCAGAATCTTTGCCTCTGCTGCGCTAATCCTGAACACTTCCATACGGACTGTCCATTCTATCTGGGAAACTCTTGCACCTAGGTTATGTGGGAGAGGTGTCCCTGGGTGTGAATATTACCTATCTATGTCCGATCATGCCAGTCCAACTCGTCTGACGTCGTGTTCCAAGTCTTTGCCTTTGTGCGTTCTCAATCAGCCAGGAATTTCATTGATGCATCTCTGGTCTCTATGTCTCGATGGTCCCGATGGTCCTGATGGTCCAACAAACCTCTAGCCATCTCCTCCATTAATGGTGAATGTCTGAGATATTTTTAGATATCTAAAAATGTTGTTGTGCTTATGTCAGAACCCCCAACCACAAAAGTCTACCTAAGATCTCATGCCTGCTATGTGTCCATACTTTACGGCTTTATATGCATGGGGTTTTTCATCATTTTTTTGCAGGGGATTCAGTAAAAGAAAAATGCCACATTCTCTAGCCATATTTTGAAGGACAACTCCTTTAGACACTTTGGGCGACATGTCAGAAACGAGCCGCTGCCACACCAGTCTTAAGGCGCATTCAATGAGTGTAAGTGTGTTTGAATGATTGAACCTGTCAAAAATCTGGCATGTGGTATACCTTGCATAGTATAATTGATGCGTCTTATCCCGGCGCATAGCATAATTTAGGCGCATAGCAAATCATTGCTATCATATTTGCTGCACCTACTTTATGTGTCATTCCTGGCATATAATGCGCCTAGTTTTGGTGTACTATAGTTCATTTATATACAGGATAAAGTGTGAACAGTTTTTTGGTGCAAAATACAACAAAAAATGGTGCAGCCCTAATAGGACATGTCACCCTTTGCTTCCAGGGGCTATTTTGCTGCCTCATGTGATATAGTGATCTACACGATGCCCAAGTCTCTGATGTACACACGATAAAGCCATGTGCTTGACACCTTCACCAATTATGTCCTACTAAATTATTGCTATCTAAAATGGATCCACAAGCCAGTAAACTTGAGATATGAAGTCATGAAAACATATGTTATTCTCAGTCCTTTAGACATCTTCATGTATAGGTCACATGTAAATAGCCCCTATGTCCATTCATATTTATTTTATATATTCTGTTGAATCACCACTGTATTACCGAGGAAATTGACCTTCCTGTTAATAGACAGAGGGATGAGGTAAACTCCAAACTAATGGGGACATGTATGAAAACTGTCTAGGTCTAAGGCTTTCTTTGTTGCCCATAGCAACTAATCAGAGCGCCCATTTCATTTCATATAGACTTCTGAAAAAACAAAATGGGGGCCCTAATTGGTTGCTATGGGCAACAAAGAAAATCTTAGACCTAGACAGTTTTCATACATGTTCCCCTAACTGTTTTTTGTCTAATCCAGGAAGAAGAGCAGCTCCACCTTAAGAAGATTAACCCCTTCCCGACATTGGATGTACTGGAATGTCCTAGCGAAAGTGACTTTCCGCAAATGGACATGCCAGTACGTCCTGGACATTGTGTGGGCCCCGCTTCTAACATGGGACCAGCTGTATACTACAGATGGCCCCATGCTAGAGTGAGCTCCGGGAACGTGATTAATGGAAGCTCACAGAAGCTGAGGGAAAGACAGAAGGAGGGAGTTCTGCTATGTACTGTTCTCTATTGTATCAGTGATCTGAAGATCACTAATACACGTCCCCTATGAAGAAAAGTAATAAAAATGTGAAAAAATTACATATACATGTATATATATATAAATATATATATATATATAATATATATATATAAAAATATATAATATAACCTATTAAAGGCTGCAAAAGACTTGAGACTGGGGAGTAGGTTCAACTTCCAGAAGGACAACAACCCAACGTACAACCGAAGCTACAATGGAATAAAATAAGTCAAAGCATATTGATGTATTTAAAGAGCCCAATCACAGTCCAGACCTAAATCCATTTAGAATCTGTCGCATGACTTGAAAAATGCTGTTCTCAAATATTTACCAACTAATCTGCCAACTAATCTGCAAAAGTGTTCATATTGAACCAATGATTTGTGCTTTTCAATTTTTTTTCCGATTTTAGATACCTGACGAGTGTAGCAGGCATATGTATTCGTCCCCCTAAGTCAGTACCTTGCTAGGGCTACTTTTGGCTGCACTGACAGCTTAAAGTCTGTTGGAGTATGTCTTTATCGTCTTTTCCAGAGACTGGAATTTTTTCCCATTCATTTCTGAAAAATAGCTCTAGCTCAGTCAGATTACTTGGCAAATATTTGAGAACAGCATTTTTTCAAGTCATGCAACAGATTCTAAATGGATTTAGGTCTGGACTGTGATTGGGCTCTTTAAATACATAAATATGCTTTGACTTATTTTATTCCGTTGTAGCTTTGGTTGTACGTTGGGTTGTTGTCCTTCTGGAAGTTGAACCTACTCCCCAGTCTCAAGCCTTTTGCAGCCTTTAATAGGTTTTCCTCCAGCGCCATCCATCTTTCCATCAGCTTTGAAGAACTTCCCAGTCCCTGCTGAAGCAGCGCCTCCCCCAGCATGCCCCCGCCATGTTTCACAGTGGGGATGCTGTGTTAAGGGTGTTGAGCAGTGTTGGTTTTCCTGCACACATAGTGTTTGGCATTTAGGCTAAAAAGTAACATTTTTGTTCCGTACGACCAGAGCACCTTCTCCCACATGCTTGCCGTGTCCTGCAAACAGTACTTCTTATGACTTGCTTCCAAAAAGGACTTTCTTCTTGTCACTCTTCCATAAAGGTCAAATTTGTGGCGTACGCGATTATTAGTTGTCCTGTAGACACATTCTCCCACCTGAACTGTTTATCTCTGGAGCTCCTCCAATGACCTTTTGGGGTTTTTGCAAAAATGCTCCCTTGTCTTTGCTGCCAGTTTAGGTGGACATTCATTTGGGAGGGTTTGCATTTGCAATACCCTCCATTTAAAGGGGGTATTGAATTAAATAGTTAAAAAGCCTAACCCTGAAATACACTTTGCCACAAGTTCATCCCTGAATTGTCCAACATATTTCTTGGTTTTCATGTTTCTGTTTGTTCATTAATGTTCTCTAACAAACCTCTGAGGACTTCACCAAGCAACCGTAGTTAAACTGAGAATAAATTACCTAAAGATGTACTCTATTTACTAATTAGTGGACTTCTAAAGGCAATTGGTTACACAGGGAAAATTTAAAAAGGGGATCGCAGTACAAAGGGGTAATACATATCACGCCCACATTTAAAATTTTTTAATTTGCAAAAACTTGGAAAAGCATGTATTTTCTGTACACTTCACAAATACTTGTTACTTTGTGTTGCCCTATCACACAACATATCAATAAAATACACTTAAAGGGGTTGTCTCACTTCATTGATTCATCTTACCTCAGTCCTGTTTTCTTAGTTTCATTTTGAATTCAGGGGTGGGTTTACTGGCTTCCACTAGGCTGCAGTAGAAGCCAGGTCTGTAGCTATAGCAACCATCGGGACAGCCTATCAGGGGAGATCAAACAGGTCGTAGCTATAGCGACCTGAGGAGCTAAATGCAGCCCATACAAGAGGGGATACTCAGAATGGGTAGGAACACTGTTAAGGACATTTTATTGCAAAGTGACTTGTTTTTGCAAGACCTTTAACAGAAAAAGCAATCCTTGTAGTGAGACAACCCCTTTAAGTTTGTGGCTGTAACGTTTATGGGAGTATGAATACTTTTGCAACCCACGGTATGTAATGTACTTTTTTTCAGTCTTAATTCTCTTAGTATTAAATAATACAAGAAGTCATAAATTGTTTTGATTTTGTTTTTTAGAATTGCCTAAAGAAAAGGTGTTTGGCTCCTTTGTGGTAACCTAATCACTTTGCAAACTGAAATCTCATAGAAATTTAAATATATGATTTGATTATGCATTTTATTCAGCTATTCCTTATTAATTTTGACACTTGCTGCTAGCGTCTCACTGGGTGCAAATTAAGTCCAATTGAGGTCAAGCAATCTCTAGAATAAACTGTATCATAAATTATATTATCCATTTAAATTTTTGAAGTTGCATTTCTGCAGTCAGAATAGCAGGGCTTAGGTTATTGTGCAAATGCAGACTGCGGGTCATTTCATCAATGTCCACAAAACTAATGAAGCAAATCTAAGTCTTGCATATAAGCATGCCAGCTCTTGGCCTTTACCAGTCCCAACTGCTGATTTAGTAATATAATTATTTTAAAAGTGAGACACTTATTCTAGAAGACATTTGTCCATGAATGTAATTTAGAAGATTGAAATAATATGTCACAGCGACACTCAGATTCGACTCCAATTTTTAAGTATTGGAAATATTAAAAAATTAAATGATTAAACTTTCATAAGTAAAACATTTATTTTATATTATTCAACATCCAAGCCATATTATATTTGCCATCCTGTTTTTATTAGTTATTCAATTTAACTTACCTAAAGTAGTACTGTACATGATTCTGAATTTGCAGGACAAAGAATAATAAGAATATAAAACATGTGATGTACTGCACAATTTGCAGGTGCTGAGATAAGCACTGTATATTATATAAATACTTAAAGGGGTTTTGCCACGATCTCATTTCATACCTCCTGTATCCAGATCTTCAGGTTTCTTTTTTTAGTTTGACTTATTACTAACTAGTCCAAAGGACAGGAGTAGAATGACAGCACCCGGGGTTTAAACACTCAGTAGCTGCCTGAGAGGAGAGGTGATGTATGAGCATGTGCGACCAGGACTGAGAAGCTCTCAGCCCTGGTCGTATCCCCTGGAGACGAGCTGTAAACAATGGATCACTAAAGGAGCAGCTAAAACAAAAACAGTACAGAATTTTTAATAATGATGAATGGTGAAAATGTTTATTACTTATTTTTTAAACTTCCCACGTCAATTTTACTTCGTGGCAAAACATCTATAAATCTAATTATATATAATTTAAAAAAGGATACATTTTATTACCATTTTTTATTCTCATCTCTCCCTTACCTCTCTTAAAATAACTTTTTACAAGTTTACTATGACTGTAACATTTGAGTTTATTACAGGGAATTACTGTAAAAAATATGTTGTAATTTTGTTCTTATAAGTTGAAAAGTAACTCATATGCTGTTAAATTAAATATACAGTGTTGATGGGACGTATTTCTGTCAAATTGGATACAACACAATATTATTACCCGGGTTGTTATGCATGCAGCGATGCCAAATATGTGTATTTTTTTTTTGCATGATAAGCAATTCGAGTAGGAAAAGAGAGTCTTTATTTATTTTTTTACATTTTTTTTTACATGTCCCAGTATAGGCCTGGACTGGAAATTTGCCTGATTGCAGTATGAGATTGTACTTCAGTTTAGTATTCCAACTACTAGACAGCCTGTCAAGCTCTGTCTCCAGGAAGTGCTTGGCAGGCCTATGTCACAGACACAATAGAGTTGATGTTGTGCCTCTGACTGTCATGGCACAGTCAGAGGCACAGATGGAGGACAGAAAAACCCACTCCTTCTATAAAATCTTTTACATACTATGGTTGCATCTGAGGAGTTAAACATCCTGGGATCAGTGTAAACGCAGGTCCCAACTATTACAGCAGGACCGCACTAGCCCTAAGGATCTCTTGAGACCTCTGGTGCCCTGAAGGCTGCAGATGACAGCCTCAGGGGCCAAAAAACAGCTCATGGGTCGCCTGTTTGAGACCAGTGTGCTAGATAATCCAAAATCTCTATTGAGGATAGACAGATAGATAGACAGACAAAGAGGGGAGGATAAATAAGGAATATATTTAGAAATTACTTTGTTAGTCAACTGATAATATTTCTGATCTAAATGTGTTATGTTTATCCAAAGTTACAATAGCAACAACAGAGCTGGCCAAATATGTAATACAATATTTGCATAGTCATTTATTTTTTTATTTTATAGTACACTTGACCAGTCTCCTTAAAAATAATAAAAGTTCATCTGGTATGCAAGCATGTAATCTTATGAAAATTGTGTGTGAGTCATTTTTTTAAATAATTTATCAATGGTGCTTGTAGTGGAAGCCCAATATATAGCCATATATTTTTCTGTAACAAAATTAGTGCTTTTCCATTTTCCTCTGAATGTAATACAGTTTATTCATAAGATGACACAGGGATAGTTATGTCTTAAATAATTGAAGTGTCATATATAACTATAATATCGTTCAGCATGAGAAAATTATTTTAAAATAATTATCCATTCACAGATTTATTCTTTAAAATACCTACAGGAACAACTTTATATCAATGCTTTGCAAGGAAACAAATCAATACTTTCACATTCAAGTTTGTTGTTACTATATTAAAATGGAATCTTCAAGTTTGTTGTTACTATATAAAATGCGATCCTTGAATGATGAACATCTACAGTCCAGGTAGATAAATCATGTAATGTTCTAGCAATCCACACTTTGTAATAAGTGTATTGTTCTACTGAGGCAAATTATTTTGTTCACTGACAGACAATTTTCTTGTGATGAATTATCCAAAAAGCTCAACCTTTTATTATGTTTTTCAGCAATTTTTAAATGCATAACTAGGACGGTAAGCTTATTGTAATTCCTTTCTCTGAAGACGTAAACACTGTTTTAATTATATTTACCATATTGTGTGATAAATGTTTAGCTGGAAGAGGCAAAACTCATAACATCAAGACACTGGGAATAACATCTGCCTTCTGTTTCCCATGTGGATCCTTAGACATAGCAAATTAAACGTATAGAAAAAGTGTTTTTCCTTATATAGTTTGTGCAAGTCTCCACTTTAAAATTTGTATCCATGGCTGAGATTTAAATTGGGTTGATGTTTTAAATCTTTTTTTGCAATACACACTATAGAAATTGGACACTTTCTTTGTAGTTGAAAGGAACCTTCTCTCCACCTCTAAGGTAAACTGATAGTTCTCTCCCATGTTTGCCTGTAGGGAAAGAGCTGTCAGTTAAGCTAAGATGGGTGGGGAGAAGCAGCACGGTGGACCACGGTGGCTTCATTTGGATGGTTGTCTGTTTCGTTGCTTGCTTGCAGTCTATCACCGGTGGTTCTCAGGGTCTGACCGTGCACCTGCGCATCCCATCATTGCTTGGCGGTGAGCTGGCCATTTGCTTTCTGGTTCCAGAACACACATTGTGGTGCAAGCTTTTCTGGACTCTGGTTAGGTAAAATATTTCATGAATTAAATTTAGTATCATTTCATTAGATACCTGGTCAGTGGAAAAATTCTGTCTGAGGTTATATACCTTATCACTTCCCATACTGCCTACAAGTTGGTGCTCTACTAAAGAATGGAATTAATTTTATGTTCTCCAAAAATTCATTAGTCCCCTGCTCATGTAACTGATCAAGTGGCAGCATCAAGCTTCAGCTTTAAACTGGCATTCTGGCCAAGTCTTACATTGAGGAAATCACTGTTTCTCTCACTGAACCGTGGTTATTTGGCCTTCTACACCTTCTCTGCCTTCTCCAAGACTCTGTTATGCAATGTTTGGTTGACTCTGTCAATATTGGTCCAATGTCCAAAGCTGCCAGGACCTTATTCAGATTTTGTCAATGTCTATTGCATGGCACAGGCTAAGACCTTACCACCTTAAAGATTCCATCATCACCCTATTCACTTGCTTCCTTGCATTTCTGCCTATACTGGAAGAGTTTATCTTTGACTTCTTTTCTGGAGTTCAAGGCACTGCCTAGTTAAATTACAGAAATTGTAAATAAAGATCCTTTAACAAATATTCTTACTGGGTTAGAGCAGCCTTCTAGGCTTCTTTCCTCATGAGAAAAAGAAGGGGTTCTTGTGCCCCTGTATTAGCTACCAAGCTTAACTAAAATTGTTGTAAAGAGGGACAATAAAGTGTAGTTTGGGGGATTACTGCTGTTATCTTCCTTTTTTGCAAGTTGGTTCCTATGTCTGCAACTACTGATACATGCATAATTAGTCCCCTAAGTTCTGTAGCCATTAACAATTAAAAAGGTCCATTTACCAACATTCATTACATGAGCTAAAAAATTATTTGGTGCCTTTTTACTGCAAAGATGTACTTTGATCTGTGTTCATTTTTGATCTGCCAAGTTCCCTGACCAAGACTCTTCATCTGTAGCCTGTCCTGACTTACTGCTCATTTACGATATTGCAAGATGTCTGCCTGCCCTGACCTTGACTTGTCCACCTTGTGCATTGAACTCTTCCTGCCTTGACTTCTGCTTGGCCGTATAAAGACATAGCAAAGATAAACTTGACAGATAACACACCATGGTATTGTGGCACAGTGTCACGGATCACACCACGGTCCGTGCCCTGGACCGCGGATGCGCCCATGCTTCCATCTCAGCAGCGGCTCCCACTACGTCTGCAACAGTTTACTCACCTGTCCCAGTTCCTGCCCCTGTGGAGTGGGCGCTCCTGTGCTGGCAGCGGTGCCCATTGACAGATAAAACTCACCCATCCCCACGCCTGCTACTTGGCATCCTGTGCACACACAAGCACCCACTAGGGCGCGTGGGGCACTATTCTGATATTTAAAGGGACAGTGCACTAATTACCTGCCTGTTGACCTTTGACCTCTGTCTATTTAAGGATCTTCCTGATTCTGCTCCAGTGTCAGTTCATGGTTATGTCTCCTTGGTATAGACCTTGGTTTGCTGAGCTCCTGCTGAGTTAACCTCTGTCCTCCAGTTAGTACCTGTATTAACCCTGTATTAACTGTTTGCTATTCACAAATTTACTGTTGTTCCTGCTGCTACACCAGTCCACTATCATTCCTACTGTTATCCTGACCTTGTACCTGACAATTTCCTGTCAGGGACTCTGTTACCTGCCTACGGTTATACCCATCCGGACCTGTTACCTCGGCCTATACCCGGTGTCCTTGTCCTGCACTTCGGCTGTCACGGTGAGTAGCCTACCACTTGCGGTGGCACAGAGAACCCACAAATACCCAGTGCATACGGTACTGACACCACTGGTCATCAAACAAAGAAAATGATCTCAACTTTTCAATGCTTTTAAATGACTTTTATTGTGATCTAAAACAGATTACAAGGTGTACAATGTTTCTTAACTGTCAAGTTAAACTTTGAAACATCCACATGTCTGTTGTAGGTTCTATGCAGAGAAATCCAAATTCCTGTACAAATTCACTTTGAAGAGTAAAAATTTCTCCAAATCCAAAGCAACTAGGCAGATTCATGTCTTCTGCCAGGTAGGACTTGTGTCACTAAACATATTACAAAGTACATTATATTGTCAACTTTCTCAGTGGGGCTCAAAATATAATTTTGCAATCTGAGCCAACACAAACTAGGTCAATTAATATACAGTACTAGTATGTCTTTGTTCTAGAGTGTGGGTGGTATCTTAGTACATGGTAGAAAACAATGCACACATGTGGCGAGTTTATGCTTAGGTGGGTTTATACAATGCATGTACTGTAGGTCAGATTTGAAACCCATGTGCTGCAAGGCCTCAGTGTTAACCATTGAGTAAATATGTTTCTCAAGTCTATCACTGACGCACCAAAAAGACATAGAACAGCATGGTTAGAATGATAATAAGTTACAGCCTACTTGGCTACTAGTGACGGAAGAAAGTAATTATAATTTATGTAAATGGGCCTCAATAAATCCATACTGACTTAGTACTGAACTAATCTCTTTATACAGTACTGTAAAAATAATACTATTAAAACTCTAATTCTAATTACTAGATCAAATTACTTTAATAAATCTATAGACACTCTCTATTATCAAAAAACCATACGAAGGTGTGCAGGTATCATGAATGTCTATGCCACTGCATCTTGGTCTACTTGACTATTTTCTGGCTCATTTCATAATTACTATGGACCACATGAGCAAAACTTGTCTAGGTCTAAGACTTACTTTGTTGCTCGTAGACAAAGAAAGTCTTAGACCTAGAGTGTGTTCATACATGTCCCCCTATGTTAAATGGGTATTCCTATCTCATGGATTAGCTTGTATATTTTGATTGTGTTTCCTTTTAAATATACTGCAGGTTATGCATCCTGCTTGTTTACAGACGATTTCCTAAAATACTAACCACCTCTGTGCTTTAGCAGCTAAATCAAATGCAATGCCACTGGAGAGCCCGTTTATCCAATATTGATTGTCAGCAGAGGCGTAGCTATATGGGTTGCAATGGTAGCAGTTGCTACTGGGCCCAAGATCCTGAACAAGCCCAAAGGACCTCAGTGACAAATAACTACACCAGTATTATCAGTGGCATGTGATAGGCAGAGGCCCATTTTGTATTGGATTGAATTTTGCATTGGGGTCCCAGAGCTTTAAGTTACGCCCCTGACTGTCAGTCTTGTTATTTGCGCATATGGATTGCCTCAGATTTTCTTAATCTTTTTATGATACTATATTCTGTAGATATTCAAAGTCAATTTTACTTTGAGGAACTTTTTTCTGAAACTGTCTTACAATTTTAGGATGCGGTTTTTCACAGAATGGTAAATCTGTCATCCTATTTTTTTAATATAGTCATGTGACTTACTGAACCACCAGCTATTTTTCATAAGTGCTATTTACTTTTCCAGCCTTTCTTCAAGCCTGATCTAACTTTTTCGAGATGCGTTGCTGCCATAAGTTCCTAAAGCAGTTAATTTTGTAACGTCTTATATGCATTTTATGTTTTTATTTAGACAAAAAAAAAAGATTCCAGCATCCCATAAAACATAAACATTTATTTCAACATATAATAAGATCCACAGCTTGGAGAAGCTAGAATGATTTAAAAAAAAACGCCTAAAACAGGACATCAGCACAGACCATCTGTTGCAGCGATTAGTCGTTACTAGGGATGAGCGATATTATCGCCAAAATGTTAAATCGGCACGGTTTTTAGGCTTATCGGAAATTGCCGATCACGCGATAGTTTAGGTGACAATCTTACAGATAATATATTACTATTGCGCCATTTTCAGCGTTTCCTGTCATTTTGGTGGCCAGACAATCAGCTCTGAGGATAGAGGGGGGTGACATCACCACTTTGCAGTGTATGGATCTCATTGGCTGCAAAAATCACGTGACCTCGTTTTATCTATGGAACTGCATTTCCTGTTCAGCTCATTTTCTGTCTATGCCACTTCACAGGAGGATGTGTCTGTCTGCGTTTAAACCTATATCTATTCTAACTGCTCTGAGAGATAGTCTCTTGTAATACAAGAAACCACCCACCTAGCTATAGCTTAGAATGTAGTTAGAATAGAGAATTTCACTTCTTATTTAGTTAGAGACAGTTATAAAGATATCTTCTGGTGTGTCCAGAATATGGGGATATGGGGAAGGGCAGTGGCTGCGGGGTAGGGAGGGGGGCTGGCGGAGAGTCTTTTGATAGGAAGTGAGATATCGTGCAGCTCAGTGTGTTCTGTGACCTTGAATTTAAAAATAATTGTTTTTTACCACTTTTTGTGCCAGCAGACCTCTGATAGGAGGTGAAATTATACCTGTTTTTTTCAGTTCTATTGCAATCACTGCGTGTCCGTGTTCCCAAAAAACGGCATAACGTATCCGTTTTATTGTGTTATACATATTTTATAGTAAATTATGCCTGTTGTCAGTGGTGTGAAGGCCGCCATTTTAATCCATAAAACATTTAAATACTCTTATTGCAGTCCGTGCGTCTGTTTGTCGCATAGAGCTCAGTTGTACGCATATTGTGTTATACATATTTTATAGTAAATTACGCCTGTTGTCAGTGGTGCAAAGGCTGCCATATTAATCCATATAACATTTAAATACTCGTATTGCGTCTGTTTGTCGCATAGAGCTCAGTTGTACGGATATTGTTTTACACATATTTTATAGTAAATTACGCTTGTTGTCAGTGGTGGCAAAACCGCCATATTAATCCATATAACATTTAAATACTTCTAGTTCACTCAGTGCATCTCAGTTTGGCGCTAGTCGTGCATTTGTACTATAGTTTGTTGAAAACTATCAACTGCTAGCCCTACTGGGCAGTTGTAAATCTCAGGGACTGAAGGAAGAACAATGTTGATTTTGTGTTACGGTTCTTCCAACAGACCGCATTTCACAGATATTTGATAGAAACAATTCTGTTTCTAATCCTAGTTGGCTGTTGGAAATTAGAGGGGTTTAAGAATAGATGTGATTTGCCGTTTTTCAATAAGAGACTGTCAAAAACTCTTCCATACCTTTTAAATTTTAATATTTCTGAACATGGAGAGAACTGCAAGTGGTAAGCGAGCAAAGAGGGGTGTAGGACATGGAAGTAGAGGTGCAAGAGAAGGTGCTCCTTTCAGTGCTGGCGACAATACGCAAACCAGCGGATCATCGGTTGCAGGATCATCAGGCCTTTCATCTTTGGGTCAGGGCCCTGTGAATCTCATTAACGAACAGCGTCTCCAATCTGTTCTTCAGTGGTTAATGCAACATGCATCCAGCAGTCTTACCTCCTCGTCCTCCCAGTCACGGTCACAAATGTTGTCATCATCGTCAGCATCCATCCAACATGAAGCGAAGGCAGCCCAAATGTCAACTCATGTACCCACCACTGTGGATAATCCATTTTCTGAAGACCTCTTTGATGATAAAATGCGGTTTGGGGTCAGTGG
>JAODAL010049157.1:0-28394 GCA_025379985.1 Phyllomedusa bahiana
AAAACTCCCATAGACTTTACTGGTCATCGGAGATGATCGACTATCGAAAAACCTTATCGATGTTGGCCGACTATCGACTATCGCCCGATGTCGATAGCCAACGTAATCGCTCAACACTACTGAAGATATGACACTTTGAAACACTGTAAGATAGTCAGTGTACAGCTTGCATAACAGTGCAAATTTGATGTCAACGGCCAGCCATCACTGTATTAGCCGCTTGCAAGAGTACAGTCCTAAGTAAAAATGGACAAATTGTGCCCAATTTGCCATTTTCCCTCCACCTTTTCATGTGATTCACTAGCGTTAAAAGGTGGGAATGGGGAGCAGATGTGTTAAATTTGGTGTTATTGCTCTTACACTCTCTCATACTGGTCACTGAAAGTTCAACTTGTCTCCTCATGGCAAAGAACTGTCTGAGAATCTGAAAAAGAGAATTGCTGCTTTGCATAAGAAGATTGCCATCACCGTGAAATTGAGCTGAAGCACGGTGGCCATACAGCAGTTTAATGAGACATGTTCCATTCAGAACAGGCCTCGCCACAATAGACCAAAAAAGTTTGGCGTCATATCCATGCTCAGTGTCATATCCAGAGATTGTATTTTCAAAAAAAATCATGAGTGCTGCCAGAATTTCTGCAGAGGTTAAAAGAGTGTGAAATCAGCTTGTCTTTGCTCAGACTATACGCCGCACACTGCATCAAATTGGTTTGCATCGCTGTTGTCCCAGAAGGAGGCCTCTGCTAAAGGTGTTGCACGAGTAAGCCCACAAACAGTTTGCTGAAGTTAAAGGGATTGTCTTATTAAAGGTTTTCAGCGAACCTCAGTGCTTCTGTCTCCATAGAATTTTTGAATTCAGGAGCGTGCTTCTTGTCTGCCTCTTCTCCTCCCCCCTCCATGCACCTAGTTTTGTCATTAATCCTGCCTCACTATAGGTTCTTGCTCCCGATAATCTCTGGTCTACACAAACAGCATTAATTTCGTTTGTTTACAGAGTTTTCTGCCCCATGCCTCTGTGCTCAAAGTTTTAATTCATCTACTAACTACAGTAGATGAAACACAAATGGTCATAAACTTCACAGTTCCTGTCCATTAGATTTAAATCTGTTGCAGCAAAACAAATAAAACAAGCAGAATAGAAGCAGCCCTAATGGGGAGGGCTCTCCTCCTGCTGCAGTCCATTCTATCCAGCAGAGGATTATCAGTAATAGTGGGTGCTCCCTGCTCCAGGGTTAACCCTGTGTGTGCCTGCTTTCTCCACATACACATTGCAGGCACAGTGATCACTATGCTGTCCCTGTCCTGCCTTCTGAACGGAGGACAGGGACAAAAAGTGTATCGCTGTGCATGTGATGTATCTGTTGAGAGGGCAGGACAGGGACATTAAGGGTATGTTCACACGGCTTAAATTGCCACGTATTTTGGCACACGTCACCATGTATTGCGCATTATGCACGGCAAAATGCGCACCTCAATTAAGGAAATTCATAGCTCTCACAGAGAGCTACGGTTTACGCGTTGTCTCCTCGTGCTTACAAAAAGATTGCATTGTATGTGTAGGGGGAGAATTGACATGTCAATTGTTAACGTCACTTACGTGCCGCTGACAGTGCATGTCAATAGGGCCGGCTGGGTGCTAGCTCCCCCGTACTTTGGAATTACGCGCTGATCAGTGCGTGGTTCCCAAACACACTTTGTATTGCAGCACGTTCTATACGCGTCGCAATAAGCCATGATAACATACCCTAAGGTGTATCACTGTGCCTACGATGTATCTGTGGAGCTTTGTCTGTTTGTGTGCTCCCGAATCCCCGACCTACAGTGATGAAATTCAGTAGATGCAGGCTATGAGAAAGAACGGGCAGGTAGGTGACTATAGAGACCTGAGGAACCGATGGAGCTCCTATAAAACAGGATGTCCAGTAATCGGTAGGAGAAATGTAATTGACTTATATTGAAAACTTCCTTTTTTTAAAGGTCTTTAATCTGAAGGGCAAAACTTTCAGTGAGACAACCCCTTTAAGTAGACTTAAGTAGACTAAGGACATGGATAACTGGAGTAGCGATACTTGTAAAACAAGTCAAATTGGAGGTGAATACCAGCCCATAAATTAAAAAAAGAAAAACTTTATTTTAAATTATTAAAAAGTATGAACCTTAAAAAGGTACAGGGTTAATGCAAATACATGGTATAAGCTTACGGTTTCCAAAACCCGTTAGCATATACCATGCATGTGCATTAACCCTGTACCTTTTTAAGGTTTATACCTTTTTAAATGGTTTAAAATAACATTTTTCTTTTTTTAATTTATGGGCTGGTGTTCACCTCTATTTCGACTTGTTTTTCAAGTATCGCTACTCTGATTTCCTGCATGTTCAGAAGTGCCTGGTGAACTGCCCAAGAAGAAAGGAGTTCCTCTGCACAAGCACACAGAAAGTTGTTGAATGGGCTCTGACTCCCACATCGGGAGTGGTAAGTACTATTAACCCATTTTTTTCTTTGTGAGTAAATATAGGACTTTGCTGCTATGCTACATGATATATATATATATACTACTCACAAGAAAAAAATATTTTTAAATAAATTATGTGAGACAATCTCTTAAAGAGGTTTTATCGCTACAAACATCATATCTGTAATGATAGGGACAGTAAAAATAAGCACTTTTGCAATTGGTAATCCAAATAATAGAAAATATAAGCGGCACTCACCGATCTTCTTCTTTATAAAGCTTTATTGTGAACACTCGCATATCATCGGAAACAAGCACATCCAACTCAGCCTACGGCCGTTTCGCGCATTGGCTACCGCTTTCTGAAGGCAGGTCGGGAGGAAGCTGTTCAATGCCTCTTAAAGCTCCCGAAGTAGCCTTCACATGCCGGTACTATTTCACCACTACACACATACATCTAAAAAACATTATAAAAACACAGACAAATCGTTCCTATCATTTAAACCTAGAGGTCCAAGCGCCTCTGTTTTAAGTATCCATCTAGATTCTATTTGCAAAAGCTTTGTATGCCTATCTACATTAACCCCTGCTGATTTTACATGTTCAATTCCTGCAAAATGGATTACTGAGGTGTCACCCCCGTGTTCACTCCGTATATGATTTATTAACCGTGGAACTCCTTTCCCTGTCTTAACTGAAAAAATATGTTCCTTTATCCTTTTGTACAATGGCCTGATAGTCTTAACAATGTAATCTATATTACATGTGCACCATATAGCATACACCACATAGTTGGATTTACATGTCACAAAATCCTTCACTATGTATCTAATGGGACCTAGAAAGATTAGTTTATCTTTCACTATTTTTGAGCATAATGTACAATTGCCGCAACTATGGTTCCCTACTGGGACACAACTTTGTAACCATTTTTATTTTCTTGTCTCTACAAATTTACTTTTTACTAATTTATCCCGTAAATTTTTACACATCCTAAATGATATTAACAGGGGATGTGTCACTTTTTCTTCTAGATCACTATCAGCAGACAATATATGCCAATGTTTTCTGATTGAATTTTTCACCAGTTCTGATAAATTATCGGATATACTCGAGTATAAGCCGACCCGAGTATAAGCCGAGGCACCTAATTTTGCCCCAAAAAACGGGAAAACTTATTGACTCGAGTATAAGCCTAGGGTAGTAAATGCAGCGGCTACTGGTAAATTTAAAAAATAAAAATGGATACCAATAAAATTACATAGGCAGTTTAATGTCCCCCATAGGCAATTATAGGCAGATATATGGCCCTATATGCAGGTATAAGCAGGTATATGTCCCAAAAGGCACGTATATGACCCCATAGGCATGTAATAGGCAGTTATATGTCCCCCATAAGCAGATTATAGGCAGGTATATGGCCCCATAGGCAGGTATAAGGTAGGCTGTAGGCAGGTATAGGGCAGGCTGTAGGCTGGGTATAGGCAGGTATAGGTCAGGTATATGGCCGGCTGTAGGCAGGTATAGGGCAGGTATAGGCAGTTTTCGGCAGGTATAGGCAGCTGTACGCAGGTAAAGGGCAGGTATAGGGCTGGCTGTAGGCAGGTATAGGGCAGGTATAGGCAGCTGTAGGCAGGTATAGGGCCGGCTGTAGGCAGGTATAGGGCAGGTATAGGGCCGGCTGTAGGCAGGTATAGGGCAGGTATAGGCAGCTGTAGGCAGGTATAGGGCAGGTATAGGGCCGGCTGTAGGCAGGTATAGGGCAGGTATAGGCAGCTGTAGGTAGGTATAGGGCAGGTATAGGGCCAGCTGTAGGCAGGTATAGGCAGCTGTAGGCAGGTATAAGGCAGGTATAGGGCAGGTATAGGCAGGCTGTAGGCAATAATAGGCAAAATAAACAAACAAACAATCACTTACCTGGATCCCCGCTGCTCCGTCTCCCGCGCTCTCTGCTCTGCTCATTCTTCTTGCCGGCACAGGCGGGTAACGTCATCAGGCTGCGCACGCAGCATGATGACACACGCTGCCTGTGCCGGAAACTCCGGGCAGTCGCAGATCTGCGACTGCCCGGAGTCCACTGCGGAGCAGGGAGCGCTCGCTCTCTGCTCCGCAGTGGTATATCTTCACCTGTGTGCGCTCCGGAGGAGTCGCATATAGGTGAAGGGATCGCGGACAGTGCCTGGGCCAGCGCAGCGCCCGGACACTGTGCGCTCACTCGGCATTCAGCTATATGCGCTCTCTGAGGGGTCGCGTATAGCTGAAGTGTCCCTGTCAGCGCCCGGGCCATCGCAGCGCCTGAGCGCTGACAGTATAAGCCAAGGGGAGATTTTACAGCATATTTATTGTGCTGAAAAACTCGGCTTATACTTGAGTATATACGGTACTATACTCGAAATTAAAGGCAAATGTCACATCAAGGGAGGTGCAGTTCCCTAACTGGAACCCAGCACACTGTCCCTGCCTACTTGACGTGCTGCCCTAGACGGCAGACGGCAACTGGGCGACAGTCCCTGCACTGCTAAAGTGAGAAGCAAGAATAGTCAGACAGCCCGGGTCAATATCAAATAGGAACGCCAAAGCCACAAATCAGAACCAGAGGAATAAACATAAACAAGCCGAGGTCAAGAGCCAAACGGAAGCAAAGCACAAAATCAGGAGACAAGCCGGAGTCAGGAGAACAAGCCGAGGTCAAGTATACTGGTTAGCAAAACAACAAAACAAAGAACAAGAAACACAAGGTAGCCAGGAATATCACAGGCGCAGCAGTCAGCTTTCAGGGAGTTTAAATGGGATTCCTGGATACCGCCCCTGCAGCTGATTGGAGCGGCCACCGGGTCCTTCCATTGGCTGGTGCACTCGCCCCCTGTCAGGAGTGGCTGGGCGTCTGTCACTCACAGAGCTGTCAGCAGCAATTGTATCAGTAAGGGCGTGCAAATCAGCTGTTGCAGCCTGTCTGCAGTCTGAACACAGCTTAGCCCTGACAACAAATCTGTCTAAATCATTTCTTTTTTTCCTCCTCTGGAAAATCAATTTCTCCCTGTCCTATCGTATTGCAATTGAGAACGCCCGCAATATACTCTCTTCATCATATCCTCTTTGTCGCAATCTCTCCATTAATTCAACTGATTGCTCTATAAAATCACCATATTCGCTATTATTGCGCCTCAATCTTAGGAACTGTCCATATGGAAGAGATTTTTTTTACATATGTGGGGTGAAAGCTTTCCCTGTGCAACAATGAATTAGTTGCATTTGGTTTTCTGTATCCTTTTGTTTTTATACCGTCATCTGTTATTTCAATTTCTACATCTAAATACACTACGCTATCACCTCCAACATTTTCTGTAAACGCCATGTTCATATCATTGTTATTGATGTATTTGACAAAATCATCAAATTCAGTTTGACTGCCCGACCATATAATCAACACATCGTCGATAAATCTCGACCAGTGTTGAATATATTTAACATATAGATTATTAGTGTTATAGATGTATTGTTCTTCCCAATATGCCAAAAAAATATTAGCCAGGGTCGGCGCTATCGGCGTCCCCATGGCAGTGCCAGAACATTGAATGTACCATTGGTTGCCAAACATAAACGCATTATGCTCCAAAACTAATTTTAGTAGTTCACAAAGATAATCAATGTGCTGACCATCCCTATTAGATCTGTCCAAAAAAGATTTAATTGCTCTAATACCATCCTCATGTGCAATAGGTGTGTACAGACTGACAACGTCCGATTTTTTTTCCCCCTTGTCACCGGGCTCGGCTCTCTCTCTTTTTCATGATGCTGTATTGAGAGATATAAAGGCATTAATATATCCGAGTTCAGAACCTAATTTGAAGGCAGAAGAGAGGGAATCATTGGAGAAATTAAGAACTAACGAAGAGATTGTCATCAATCCCGCTGACAAGGGGGGAAATATTGTGATCATGAATAAACAATATTATGTAGAGGAGGCCAATAGGCAGTTAGATTGCCTACCTATCCCAGTGACTTAGGACCCAACAGAGAATTTTAAGGGTCAATTAAAGATACTATTGGATAAGGGGGTTAGGTGTAATTTCATCTCTCACCAGCTGTTTAAAAGATTGTTTCCAACAAAAGTTTCCAGTCCATATTGGTACTTTTTACCAAAAGTTCATAAAAACTTGCAACATCCTCCTTATATGGTCGGGCAGTCAAACTGAATTTGATGATTTTGTCAAATACATCAATAATAATGATATGAGCATGGCGTTTACAGCAAATTTTGGAGTGATTGGGGTATGTGTATTAGATGTAGAATTGAAATAAACAGAGACGGTATAAAAACAAAAGGATACAGAAAACCAAATGCAACAAATTTTCATTGTTGCACAGGGAAAAGCTTTCACCCCAAAATATGTAAAAAAATCTCTTTCATATGGACAGTTCCTAAGATTGAGGCGCAATAATAGCGAATATGGTGATTTTATAGAGCAATCAGTTGAATTAATGGAGAGATTGCGACAAAGAGGATATGATGAAGAGAGTATATCGCGGGCGTTCTCAAATGCAATACGACAGGACAGGAAGAAATTGATTTCCAGAGGAGGAAAAAAAGAAATGATTTAGACAGATTTGTCTTTAATTTCAAGTATAGTAATTTATCAGAACTGGTGAAAAATTCAATCAGAAAACATTGGCATATATTGTCTGCTGATAGTGATCTAGAAGAAAAAGTGACACATCCCCCGTTAATATCATTTAGGAGGTGTAAAAATTTACGGGATAAATTGGTAAAAAGTAAATTTGTAGAGACAAGAAAAGAAAATTGGTCACAAAGTTGTGTCCCAGTAGGAAACCATAGTTGCGGCAATTGTACATTATGCTCAAAAATAGTGAAAGATAACGAATCTTTTAGATCCCATTAGACACAAAATGAAGGATTTTGTGACATGTTAAATCCAAACTATTGTGGGGTATGCTATAGGTGCACATGTAATCTAATTACATCGGAAAGACTATCAGGCCATTGTACAAAAGGATAAAGGAACATATTTATTCAGTTAAGACAGGGAATGGAGTTCCACGGTTAATAAATTATATACGGAGTGAACACAGGGGTGACACCTCAGTAATCCGTTTTGCAGGTATTGAACATGTAATATCAGCAGCGGTTAATGTAGATAGGCATACAAAGCTTTTGCAAATAGAATCTAAATGGATGCTTAAAACAGAGGCGCTTGGACCTCTAGGTTTAAATGATAGGAACGATTTTTTCTGTGTTTTTATAATGTTTTTTAGATGTAGTGTGTATTGTGTGAAATAGTACCGGCATGTGAAGGGTACTTCGGGAGCTTTAAGAGGCATTGAACAGCTTCCTCCCGTCATGCCCTGAGAAAGCGCTAGTTAGTGCACGAAACGGCCGTAGGCTGAGTTTGATGTGCTTGTTTCCCATGATATGTGAGTGTTCACAATAAAGCTTTATAAAGAAGAAGATCGGTGGAGTGCGCTTTTATTTTTTATTATTTTGGATTATCGTTGGGACTTTCCTACTTAGAAGCTGAGCACCACTGAAACTGGATGGAATTTGCTGTGTGTCTGGATTAGGCATTAATCCTTATGGAGGGAATTATGTGTGTCGGTGCCGCCTGATTGTCTTGTGTTTTTGTTGTACTTTTGCAATTGGTTTGCATTACCTAAATCAATTAGTATAGCAGCTATGAGCTAATCTGTGAGTGTCTAGAGCTATTTCTGCAGCCTGGGTTCAGCCATGCCCCCTTTAATGTGATTGGATTCCTGATGTTTAGTTCAACCCCTGGTTAGGACACGCCCCCTGTGTGGGACACATCCTCTTTGCTGTGATTGGCTGCCTGCACACACTGTGCTTACTCCCACCTTACCTGTTTGAAAGTGAAACTAAAAGCTTCTCTGTACTGCACCAGCGACCCTTTTGAGAAATTTTGGGGCTGCTAGGTCCCCTTCCCCCCCCATTAAAACACTCTGTTCCACCCCCACCCATATAACTACATATAAAACCTCGCCCCCCCCCCCCCCACCCCCATATTATACCCATAAAATACACTCGCTTCCCCCCCAATAACACCCATTTAAAACCTGCTTCCCCCCCACCCAATAATACCCAAAAAATGCACCAGCCCCTCCACCCATAAACACCATAAATCACTCTGCTCCCCCCCCCATATAACCAATTATAATAATTATGTACCCCATCCATATAAACACACAATAATACATTCTCTCCCTCACCCGATAACACACATATAATACACTCGCCCCACCACCCATATAACAACTATACACATTCTGCCCTCCACCATACAAACACATATAAAACAATTTTCAAAACAAAGACAAATTTTACTTTCTGTAACATTAGGAGGCGTTTTATACCTTTTACCCAATACAGGGGTTTGGGTTTCAAGGGGCTTGTGGGGGGGAGGTGACGGTCTCCCCAGAGAATGACCATTGCAGGAGGTCCCGACTGTGCTCCCTCCCTTCCATGCTCACACAAAATGAGATGTCACCTCTTATGGGAAGACAGGCTACGGGGGGAAGACCCACCCTTGATTGAAATAAGAAAAGATAAACAGCTCATGTCTGTGAAAGTCTGTAATGAGAAAACCCCTTTAACTTTAGAATGAACATGTCCAATTAGTCAATGTTTCACTACTTTTTGATCTCTAACAAGGAGCTTAATGGTAAAATTCACAACAGGTGAAGGCAAAGAAAGGCAAAGAAGTGGACGTCCTTTAGCTACATCACACACTGATGACCACTGTAAACAATGCCCTATGGAACCGGATGATGAATGATACACAATTCCAGCAACGTTTATGGAAGTTGAAAGGCAACCAAGTGTCACGTCAGACCATTCATTTACCATTTACGTCATCATGGTCTGAATGCTAGATGACCTGACAACACCACCAGGTACATCCATCATCATCTTGCATGAACCAGGGTGCATATATGCTGCAGGAGGGATCACTGGTCCCCAGTGCTGTTCAGTGATGAAAGTTTATTCATTCTGAGCAGAAATGATGGGTGCCAACGATGCTGAAGACGTCAAGGAGAGTGCTATGCACTAGCCAGGTCAAGTTCTGGTGAGGTACCCTTGCTGGTCATCTAGCACGCAGACCACGCTGATGTAAACTTATAGACAACTAAATACCTTTCTTATATTAGCTAATTCATGAGTCTACTATCAGGAGAATACTAAATAAAAAGGGTTTTAGTGCCTTGAAAGACACAATAAGAACTTGGCAACCCAGCCATTGATAAGCTTGTTTAAATTGTATAATTATTGTCTTTGTTCTAATAATCTCACATTTATTACATGATTTTAATGTGTACTTTTGTACTCAGATTTATACTTCACAATTTACAAAAAAAACTCTGAAAATGAAAAACATGTTCCGCTATTGTGTACAAGTGGAGGAAATTCAAGACCACTGTTACCCTCTCCAAAAGTGGTTAATCATGTAAAGAGGAAGGAATATAATTGACTGTGAGGTTACAAAGGGACCTGAACGACCCTCTAAGTAACTTAAGGCAATTATTATATCAGCTAATGTTAATGATTCCACCTTCATAAGGACACTAAACAACAATGGTGTTCATGAAGGACTGTAAGAAGAAAGCTGCTACTCACCAGATAGAACATTGCTTCCCATCTGGGCAAATTAGAATACTGTTTTGTATTTGTACTGTTCTGAAGATGAAATCAAACTAGAGTTTTGGTTTAAATGAGAAGTATTGTTTGGAAAATGTAAACATTGCATTTTTAACTCTTACCCCTAGGGGCCCGGGGGGAGATCTGCAGCAAGCAAACCACCCTAAGCACACATGTGATTCAACTAAAGAATGGTTAAAGAAGAATAAAGTAAAAATTTGGAAATGGCAAAATCAATTTCCTGACCCTAGTTCAACAGTATGTTTAAGACCCGAGGTGAATGTTCTGGGGGGAAGACCAATTAACGAGCTAAAGCTGTTTTGTAGGGTAATTGTAAAAAAACCCTAGGGTGATTTGCAGGACTGAAAAAAAATTTCCCAAAACAATTAGATACAGTTATAGCTGCACAAGGGAGTCATATCAGAAAAGTTCAGTTGAAACCAGAAGTTTATATACACTACATAAAAAGACACATTTGCATGTCTTTCTCACTATCTGACATGAAATCAGAATAAACTTTACCTGTTTTAGGTTATTTTGGTTACCAAAAATATTTTTATTTGCCAAAATAATGAGAGAGTTTTTTTTAAGGTATTTTAATTATTTCTGCAAGTCAAAGGTTTACTACATTTCATTAGTATTTCGTAAGTTGCCCTTAAATTGTATGACTTGGGGAAAAAACTTCTTTTCCTTTCCAGGTTTCCACAATAGTGGTAGGGAATTTTGGCCCACTCCACCTGATAGAACTAGTGTAACTGAGCCATGTTTGAAGGTCGCCTTGGTCGCACCTGCCTTTTCAGTTTTGCCCAAAAATTTTCAATAGGACTGAGATCAGGGCTTTGTGATGGCCACTCCTTAAGCCACTTTGTAACCAGTTTGTCAGCATACTTCAGATCATTGTCCATTTGGAAGACCCATTTCCGCCCAAGCTTTAACTTCCTTGCTGATATCTTGAGATGTTCATGCAGTATTGTCACATAATCTTCTTTCTTCATGATTTTGAGAAGTCCACCAATTCCTTCTGGAGAAAAACAACCCCACAACATGATGCTGCCACCCCTGTGTTTCACAGTTGGGATGGTGTTCTTAGGTTTTCAATCTTCATTATTGCCAAACAATTTAATTTTAGTTTCGTCAGACCACAGGACATATCTAAAAAAATGAAGGTCTTTGTTCCTGTGTGCAATTACATACATTAATCTTTTAGAAGCTTTTATATGTTTCTTTTGGAGTAATGGCTTCTTCCTGGCAGTGGCCTTTTAGCCCATGTTAATACAGTTCTCATTTCACTGTGGATAATGACACAATCTTATCAGCTTCCTCCAGCATCTTTACAAGGCCTTTTGCTTTTGTTCTTGGGTTGATACGCACATTTTGGACCAAAGCATGTCAATCTATGATAGTGATGAGCGAGCTCTAAAAGTTTGAGTCGAACTGCGAACTTTGAGAAGTTCGGTCCGAAGTTTGGGTCAAACTCGAACCTCAAACCCCATTAAAGTCAATGGGAGATGTTCAGGTCAATTTTTGTACCTATACAGGTGAGGAGAAGTTGGAATTAGCATCCAGAAGAGTAAACTGGATACGTGGAACAACTTAGTGAAGAAAATTTGGCTCTAAGAGTCACAGAAATAAATTGAGATGCTAAAATAATTCATTCATTTCAATGGCTAACTAAAAAGATGAGGACAACGTAGCTATAGGAGGTGCAGCGGTAGCAGCTGCTACGGGGCCCCTTTGACACATAAGAAGACACCGGTCTTGGAAATGGCACATGGTAACTGGCAGGAGCCCAGTTTCACTTTTTGCACCAGGGCCCAAGAACATGCCATATATGTGGCGGCAGCAAGAACATCCCAACGGGGAATATGGAGGTTCAGCTGGCAGGGCCGTAGTTATAGGGGGTGCAGTGGTAGCCAGGGCTACCATCAGTCATCTATTAACAGTTTCAGGGCCCCATGCAGCTAATGGGGGCTAATGGGGGCCCCTACCCATTACTAGTTAGTATTTTTTAACATATCAGTGGGCACCTTTTTGATTAGGACCCCTGACAGAAGTACTGCCCTATTGGCACCTCTGCCAGTTACTATGTGCCATTTCAAATACAGGTGTCTTCTTATGTGTCAAAGGGGCTTTTGGGACACCTCAGGATGCAGGGCCCCATAGCGACTGCTACTGCCAGCGGTGCCAATAGGACAGTACGGGCAGTACTCCTGTCAGGGGCCCTAATCAAAAAGGGGCCTACAAATATGTTAAAAAATAGGAACTATTAATGGGTGGGGGCCCCATTTGATTTGGCTGTATGGGGCCCTGAAACGCTTAATATATGACTTTTGGCAGACTGACTGATGAATGATGTTAATAGATGACTGATAGAATGTGTATTGCACATTGTCACGAAGATGTGCTACAGTTTGCTAGTCAGAGACATCGGCTACCGGGGCAAAAAAATTGTCAGAGATCCACGCTTGATTCATTTTGATAAATGTCAAACGATCCATATTGTCAGGGGAAAGACGGATACGTTTGTCAGTTATCACCCTGCCAGCTGTGCTGAATGTGTGTTCTGAGATAACGCTGGCTGCTGGGCAAAATAAAACTTCTATGCCGTGTCGAGCACGCTCAGGCCATTCATCCAGTTTGGACACCCAGAAGTTTTATGGGTCCAGATTAAGTCCACAAACATCAGGGTTGAGCCGCAGGTAGTCATGGACCATGGTCTTAAGGCGGTCTCTGTGTGTCTGAATGCTGTCCTGCCTTGCAGGTGTTTGTGAGGTGGTAAACATGGATTGCAAAATGTCACCCAGTAGAGTTCTGCCACACTGCCTGCTGCTGCGGCTACTTGCCATTCTACTGCTGGCTTGTTGCTGACATTGTTCCACTGTGACATTAGAATGTGAAGAAAATGCAAAAGATGTCTTGAGTTGGTCAATGAGCACTGTCTCAAAATCCTGCATTCTACTGTAAACTTCTGTAGGTGGAAGGAAATTGCTCACTTTTGTCTTGTAACGTGGATCAAGGAGGCTGGCCACCCAGTAATGGTTGTTCATTTTTATTACCTTGATGCGTGGATCATGTTGCAGGTGATTTAGGATCCAAGCACTCATGTGTGAGATGCTACTGGGATCTTCCAAGCCTTGGGGTCGAGGGGCACTAACGGGATCTTCCTCCTCTTCCTCCTCCACCTCTTACCACTGAGGGGAATAAATACCGGTGGTGTTCACCCCTGCCTCCTCATCCTCCTCCACGTCCTCATCCTGGCAATCCCCAGAGCCCTGGCTAGCCTCATGCGCTCTACTCTGTGAGCTGATCTGCTGTCCTGCACCTGCCCTCGAACCCCCACCTAAAGAAGACCTATACAATTATGAAACAGTTGGGCCTTCTACATCCTCCAGCGATTAAGGCTCTGTGTCCGCCGCCCCCTCCTTTTCCTCCATCACTCCTGGGACCTGTTGCCCCATAGTGCCTTATGCTTGTTCCAGTAAAAATACAACCACAATGGTCATGCTGACAATGCCATTGTCCTGACTGACCATTCTGGTGGCCTCTTCAAAACTACCAAGGATGGTGCAGAGATCTTTCACCCGGCTCCACTCTCTATGGGTCAATAACCCAAGATCCACACCACTGCTAGTCAGGCCATGCGACATTTCATACTGCAAAATGGCATTACACTGCTGCCACAATAGCTGGAGCATGTGGACGGTGGAATTCCAGCGTGTTGCCACATCACATATCAGATGGTTGACAGGGATTCCCAGATGACGCTGCAACGCTGGCAGTCTTCCCGATGCAGGGTGCGAACACTAGAAGTCGGAGCTAAGACCTTGAGCCTTCCTAAGCAGACAGTCAAGACCCGGGTAGCACGTGAGAAATTTCTGCACAACCAGGTTAATGAGATGTGCCAGGCGAGGGATGTGAGTAAGTCCACCGATACTAAGGGCATCAAGGAGATTTCTCCTGTTGTCGCACACTACCTTGCCTGGCACCAGGTTCTTAACACCCAGCCACTGATTGTTCTGAGTGCGCAGAGCCATCCACAGCTCTTAACCTGTGTGTTGATGGTCTCCAAGATAAATTAATTTGAGAATGGCCTAGTTTCTCTTGGCACATGATACTATCTGTCAAGGTTGGGGATCTGGACTTTGCACCATCCCAGCAGTGTGGAACAGTGTCAGCTGACACCCTTCACCAGATGCACAGTCATCCACTCAACTCACCCAGTGAGCAGTCAGTGAGATGTAATACCCATAACTGTACTTACTAGTCCATGTGTCTGTAGTGAGATGGACTTTGATGGACCTTTTCTGCAATGTGGCGGATCAGGGCAGTGGAAGCTTTTGTGGCAAAGAAATGCCGGCTCGGCATCTGATATTGGGGGTATGCCAGGGCCATGACATGGCAGAACCCATCTGTGTCCACCAGGCAGAAAGGCAACATTTCCGATGTCAACAACCTGGAAATGCTGACATTCAGGCTTTTGGTTTTGGGATGGCTGGGGTGAAAGCATCTCTTCTGCTCCCACACCTGGTACACAGAAGGCTGGCTGGTGGAGTGGCTGCTGTACGGTGTGCAGGTCACACTGGTGGAAGGGGAAGGTGTAGGCTGTGTTGCTGATGGGAATTGGCCGACAGTATTTGGGACTGGGAATGGTGCTTGCTCTTGGTGCTCCGGCACATCGGCAGCAGATGACTACTTGGGCTTAGAAGTGGCCCAGGAGGCAGAAGATGTCATGGTGGTTGGAAGCCTAGAACCTGTGTGGCCTTTTTTCTCCCATTGACTCTTCCACAGCAATTCATACTTTACATGCATGTGCCTGTTCATGCTCGTGGTGCTTAAACTCTTTAGATTATTTCCTCTACTGATGCGCTGAAAGCAAACCCGGCATACACTCACCGGCCACTTTATTAGGTACACCTGTCCAACTGCTCGTTAACACTTAATTTCTAATCAGCCAATCACATGGCGGCAACTCAGTGCATTTAGGCATGTAGACATGGTCAAGACAATCTCCTGCAGTTCAAACTGAGCATCAGTATGGGGAAGAAAGGTGATTTGAGTGCCTTTGAACGTGGCATGGTTGTTGGTGCCAGAAGGGCTGGTCTGAGTATTTCAGAAACTGCTGATCTCCTGGGATTTTCACGCACAACCATCTCTAGGGTTTACAGAGAATGGGTCGAAAAAGAAAAAACATCCGGTGAGCGGCAGTCCTGTGGGCGGAAATGCCTTGTTGATGCCAGAGGTCAAAGGAGAATGGGCAGACTGGTTCGAGCTGATAGAAAGGCAACAGTGACTCAAATAGCCACCTGTCACAACCAAGGTAGGCAGAAGAGCATCTCTGAACGCACAGTATCGGCGAACTTTGAGGCAGATGGGCTACAGCAGCAGAAGACCACACCGGGTGCCACTCCTTTCAGCTAAGAACAGGAAACTGAGGCTCCAATTTGCCCAAGCTCATCGAAATTGGACAGTAGAAGATTGGAAAAACGTTGCCTGGTCTGATGAGTCTCGATTTCTGCTGCGACATTCGGATGGTAGGGTCAGATTTTGGCGTCAACAACATGAAAGCATGGATCCATCCTGCCTTGTATCAACGGTTCAGGCTGGTGGTGGTGGTGTCATGGTGTGGGAGAATATTTATTGGCACTCTTTGGGCCCCTTGGTACCAATTGAGCATCGTTGCAACGCCACAGCCTACCTGAGTATTGTTGCTGACCATGTCCATCCCTTTATGACCACAATGTACCCAACATCTGATGGCTACTTTCAGCAGGATAATGCGCCATGTCATAAAGCTGGAATCATCTCAGACTGGTTTCTTGAACATGAGGAATGCTTCCAGCACCTTGTTGAATCTATGCCATGAAGAATTGAGGCAGTTCTGAAGGCAAAAGGGGGTCCAACCCGTTACTAGCATGGTGTACCTAATAAAGTGGCCGGTGAGTGTATGACGTCACTCGGCAAATCTGAGGCTTGATCGAAAAAGGCCCAGACTTCACAGGTCCTGGACCTCTTTGATGGTGAAAACCTAGTAGCGGTGTTCCGGGTGCCACCACTGACCACAGCTGGTGGAGTAATGTCATCGGACTTGTGCGACCGCCCTCTCCCTTTCTGAGGCTGGACCCACACTGACACTATCCCATGATCCTCCTCCTTCACTGATGATGCGCTCGGCAGCTGCTGCTCAAAAGACCACGTTGAATCCACAATTTTATCATCATCACAGGTGACTTCCTGACAGTACATCCTCAAGCTGCAGGCTAGAAGCCACAGGCACTGCGAAGCATTGCTAACCACTCGGGTTTTCTGCCGATGGACCAGCTGCCTTCTCCTCCATTAAGGGCATCAGCAATTGGGCGTCAGAGCAGCCAAAATCATCCTCTTTGGCCTCTTGATCTTTTGAAATGCCTTCTAACTCCAACCACATTGTGTCATCAAAGCACTCTTCAGAATATGGATTATCTGGATGGGTCTGTATATCGGTTGACATTTGGCTTTCAGGTTGGACTGAGGATGATGATGACATTTGTGCCCATGACTGAGAGGAAGAGGAGGTAAAACTGTTGGATGCAGGGTGTGTTAACCACTGAAGAACAGATTGGTGCCGCTCTGAGATACTGAGATTCACAGGGAACCGACCAAGCTATGACAGACCTGACGGTCTTGCGACAGACGATGTGCTCGCTTGTGTGTTGTCCGGAACAGTGGAAGGAGTGCCTTGTCTCATGCCTCTAGCTCCATGTCCTACGCCCCTCCTTTCTCACTTACCACCTCTTCTTCTCTCCATGTTCAAAAACCAAAATATTAAAAAGCTAAAGATTTGGTAAGAGTTTCTTATGCAAGAACTCTATCCCCAAAACTGGAACAATGAACTTTTGGGCACTCAATCAAATTTTCAGCAAGAAACCAGTATTTCTTACAATAGCAGATTTGCCAACGGTGTCTTCTGCAATAGCTGTACCCCCAAAATAGGAACAATAAACTTTTGGGCACTCAATCAAATTTGCAGCAAGCCAGGCCATTCCTAGGCTAAATTGCACCCAGGGCAAGGTGAAGAAATTTCTCCCCTCGTAACATAATGTGCCACAATGCAAAACAGTGCATCACCATCAACTAGATCCAGAACATACAAAAAGATATAACACAATCTGCTACATATAAAACTACTAAATAATAGTCATACAGTTACCAAATAACACCGCTACACAAAACCAGAATCCCAGGCTAATATTACCAATGACTACACAAAATAACTACTTACTAAAAATAATTATTTTTATTAAATATTAAATAAAAAGTGAAAATATTTAAAAACACACCAATTAGTAACTGAACAGGGTTAGATAGAGGCTAATAAAACAGATATGGATTGGTGCAGATTTCAAGTAAAACAAAATGTAATATTATATTGAGACTGTTCATGATATCCACTTATTAAACCACGTTCAATAGCATGGGGTAATTGTAATAGGGTAATCTAAATCAAGTGACACAAAATACAAATCCCCAAACACATATGTTAAGCTATTAACCCATAGAAACCATGAACAGTCTTACCCAATCTCATATAACTGTAATGGCTGCCATGTGTGAACACAGTCCCGACGCGCGTCCTACTAAGACCACAAATCACCAGCACATAGCGACCGAATACCGCCACACCATGAACACATTTCACCAACACAGTGACTGAATAATACTGCCACACCATGACCACACATAACCTTCACATAGTGACTGAATAATATACCATACCATTACTGAATACAAACCATTATGCTACAACCTCTATTACTCTATTATTCTTCTCCTCCATCTGGCTCAGACCGCCATGACGTCTTCTCCCGGCCACAACTTTTCACTGTAGAATTTAGAAAACAAACATCTCAGACTCCTCGCTTTATTAGCAGTTCCCTACCAATTCCTATCTATATACAAACTCCACATCTATAGTGCCCCAAATGGTAATAATTGCCCTCTTGTGTCCCAAACAGTAAAAGTGCCCCCAAATGGCTATGGGGCTTCCAATTGTACACAAAGTTTTAGTCTTGTTTTATATACCAATATAGGAAGTAGTTAAATTCCCTAAGACAGTATGTAGGTACAATTAGGTAAGTGTATAGTGCCCCATTAGGTAGGTAGAATTACAAGTCCCCATTAAGTAGATATCTTGGTCCTCTATTAAGCAGATAGGTAGTTTTATAGGCCTCCCAATAAGCAGAAATATAGATCCCTATTATGTAGTTATATAGGCTCATGTAGGTAGTTATTTGCCCCCGTAGCCAGGTAGTTGCCCCCTGGTAGGCAGGTAGTTATTTGTCCCCTGTAGCCAAGTAGTATATGTCCCCTGGTAGCCAGGTAGCTGCCACCTGGTAGCCAGGTAGCTACCCCTGTAGCCAGTAGTTAAATGCCCCCTGTAGCAAGGTACTTGGCCTCTTGTAGCCAGATATTTGTCCCCTGTAGCCAGATAGTTGCCCCTTGTAGCCAGACAGTTGTTCCCCTTGTAGCCAGATAGTTGCCCCCCCTGTTGCCAGGGACCTGCCCCGTAGTAGCGAGGTAGCTGCCCCTCCTTTAGCCAGTTAGCTGCCCCCCCTGTAGCCAGGTAGCTGCCCCTTAGTAGCCAGGTAGCTGCCCCCCCCCCCCCGTAGCCAAGTAGCTGCCCCCTGTATCTAGGTAGCTGCCTCCCCCCATAGCCAGGTAGCTACCTCCCCTGTAGCCACGTAGCTGCCCCCCTGCTTTGCCAACTATTTTAAGGGGTCGGATAAGGCTTTAAAGAAGGCAACATAAAATACTTTATTAACTTTATTATATGAGGAATTCAGTGATTACATAAGACTAAAAGAAGATAGTGTGATATTGTATACACTTTGGCATAATATAGATTACAAAGGCAAAGCAAGCATGCATAATATTGATTACAAATACTTACATTACACCTCTATAAGGATCAAAGCTTCATCAGGAATCTTATAAGGATCATCTATCAGCATCAGCTGGGAAAAAACGGGCTAGCGAAGATAGAGAGATATACCTGAAATCAACACTATGCACGGTGTCCCCCTTATACAGGTTAAAGCTTCATCAGGAATCTTATAAATATCATCTATCGGCATCAGCTGGGAGTAGTGGGCCGGCGAAGATAAAGAGATCCCTGGGATACATCCCTGTGGCGGTGAGGCGTCCCTCACACCCACAGTTCCAGATACTTCTAACTTCGCAGCAAACTTTCTCAGCTTATAACTCATTTGAAACAAATGCCTGGGCAACCAAGTGTTAAGCAAGCTAACAGATCAGTATTTAAGCCCCCCCTCCTGAATGGACAGTTCTTCAGAGGTTAACCTGGCACTGGAAAAATCCATCACCGTATTTTGAACACGTCTGTTATTAAGCCATGGACACCTGCATTCCCATCCTTCTCCCTAAACATTGCTGGGTAATATTCTCTCACTGACATGAGTTGTTCACGCCAACACAGAGCTATGTGGCTACTTGGTACAGATTGCTCCATAGTAGCCAGGTCGCTGCCCTCCCCCCACAGCCAAGTAGCTGCACCCGCCCTGTAGCCAGGTAGCTGCCCCCCAGTAGCCAGGTAGCTGCCCCCCATAGCCATGTAGCTGCCCCCCTGTAGCCAGGTAGCTGCCCCCATTGTAGCCATGTAGCTGCCCCTCTGTAGCCAGGTAGCTGCCCCCCCAGTAGCCAGGTAGTTGCCGCCCCATAGCCATGTAGCTGCCCCCCCTGTAGCCAAGCAGCTGCCACCCTTGTAGCCATGTAGCTGCCCCCCTGTAGCCAGGTAGCTGCCCCACCTGTAGAGAATGGGAAGGGTAAAAAAAAGCTTCTCACCTTTCCATGCTCCCCCTGGCTTAGGAGGCCCAGCGTCTCAGGGGTCGTGGTGAAAGCCGTGTGCCCCCTGTGATGCTGATGTGTATGTACAGCGCTCAATGAGCGCTGTTAATACAGGGGAGAAGGCAGGATGGTAACTCTCCGTCCTGCCTCCTCCCTGTAGAAGCAGCCGCACAGCTAGTGTGCAGCTGCTGACTCTGCACGGCCATTGAAAAACAGCCGTGTAAAGTCTGATTGCCCGCCTCGTCCGCCCTAGGAATGGCTCTGGCAGCAAGAAACCAGTATTTGAAAGCAATATCTTTCTATAGCAGATTTGCTAACGGTGTCTTCTGCTCTAGCTGTACCCCCCAAAACAGCAGAAATGAACTTTTGGGCACTCAGAATAAAGATTGGAAAGATTCAGCCAGCAATACAAAAATTCCTAACTATTGCTGTCTATGATTCCCTAAGCTTGCTGTACCACCCCAACTAATCTAACTAGCAGTTTTCCTGTCTAAAATCGTTGAGAAATAGTGTGCCTGTATGCATGCAAGCAAGCAGACAGACAGAGAGCAGTGCCTTTAGTACAGAGAGTGAACTTCAAATGGCGTTCACAGGAACTACAGTGAAATACATATAACAGGGTCATGTGATTTTAACAGCCAGTGAGATCCCTACAGCCTCATTGGTGACATTTTTGACCCCCCTCTGTGCTCTTGGATGGCTGCCAAAAGTGCAGGACGCAGCTAAAAGTGAAACTAAAAATGGCGCGTCGAACACACGTGTCGAAGTTGAATTTTACTTGAATGAACCGTAGCCGAACTGGTTCGGCTCAAGTTCTAAAAAATTAAGAAGTTTGACTCGAACTTAACTTTTCTCAAACTGTTCGATCAGCAGTAATCTCTGAGACACAAAGCCCGCCTCCTTTCTGAGCGGTATGAAGGCAGGACATTCCCATTTTGTTTTTACTTGCATATAATTGTTTGTACAGATGAACGAGGAAATTGCTCCCAAGGATAGAAGGATGCAAGTCCACAATTCTATTCCTGGCCAATTTCTTTAGACTTTCCCATGATGATACACACAGAAGCAGTGTGTTTCTGGTGTGCGGTAAAATACATCCATTGCTTTTCTGACTATCCGTTTTCTTTCTGTTTCAGTACCTCATTTGCCCACTCTATTCTTACCCTTTTTCTATCAACCATTCTTCTGTGTTTGTTTGTCTTGTGTTGTCTCCATGTTCACTTTTGGGTAAGCAGGGAATGTCGTCCAGTTGTCACTGACCACTTAGGGTCCAACCACCAAATAGATAGGGAGAGCTGGGTTGGTCAACTGCTAGGGATCATTGTCTTGTCTCCCCTACCTAACTTTCCTGGTCATATGTTTCTTGCATTATAGCAAGCCATATATTTTTTTTTAATGCCATCCAGATTATGGATGCTATTCAGGAGCTTGCCAATCGGGTGGAGGACCTGGCTAGCTTGGTGTCTGATCTAGCTACAAGCAGATGCTGCTGCCACACCCCCTGTGGTAGCCCTTGTCCCACTGCCAGCTGTTGTCAGGGAGCCAAAGATGCCATCCATTTTTGTGGGACCACAGAAAGTCCAAAACCTTTAGGGTGTCGTGTTGCCTGTATTTCAGGGTTAAGCCACTAGCCTCTGAGGCCCAAATGATGGGTGTAGTGGTCTTCCTTTTACAGGGTGATCCTCATGAATGGGCTCTCAAAATTTCCCCCACTGCTCCAGAGTGGAATTCTCTGGACCTATTTTTTTCAATCCCTAGGGCTCAAATATGCTAAACTAGGCCATGTATCTCAGGCAAAAACATGGAAAAAGGAAAAAGGTCAGCTGAGGAGTACTGCACCGAGTGGTGCATAACTGCTGGATGGTGTGACCCAGCGTTAAAGATATTGTTATCTTACACCATTAAACAAGTCTGGGTCAACTATCCCAATCCCATTACATTAGAGCAGGCTATGGCTTTTTTGGTCCGTATCGATTATAGGCTCCGGGAGAGGAGAAAGGAAATATTTGAAACCGACCATCCTTCAGTCTCTTCTTCTTTCTCCCCAACAAATTATGTCTCTTTCCCTTCCACCCTTGAAGAGGAGTCGATGTAATTTGGAGTCATGGACGCCAAAACCAGGAGGGACCATTGCATGAGAAACGCGTTGTGTCTGTACTGTAGCAAAGCTGGACATTTTCTTCTGAATTGCCCCACCAGACCCAGTTCCCAGTTAGATGATCTCCAATGCCTGAGTGGTAGTCGAAGGAGCCACTCGGGCATCCAGGTATCTTCCATATTAATTTCAAAAGTATTATTGCCTATGTCCTTGTCTTTTGATTCTAAGGGCCACATGTATGAAAACTTTCTAGGTCTAAAACTCACTTTGTTGCCCATAGCAACCAGTCAGAGAGCCCCTCTCATTTTTCCAGAGCACCATATAAAATTAAAGGGACACGCTGATTGGTTGCTGTGGGCAACAAAGTGAGTTTTAGACCTAGACAGTTTTCATATATATGGCCCTAAGTCTGTATCTGATTGATTCTGGGGTGGTTACCAACTTTGTAGATTTTGCCTTTTTGTCAGCCTTGGACCTGAACTTGTAGCTGGATCATCCTTGTCCTGTTATGAGGGCTGACTTTACCCAATTGGCAGGAGGGATGATCTGCTTCAAAACCGCCTAGTTGTATTTACCAGTTGACCATAACCATTCTGAGATTATTTTTTTTTTTGTCATGAACGATTCATCATCAGATATTGTTTTGGGTCTCCCTTGGTTACATAATCATAACCCCGGAGTAAAGGGGAATTGATTAAATGGTGTCCTCATTGCTCCTCCCACTGTATTTCTCTGCAGTTATCTGAGTGTCTGATGGAGGAAGCCGATCCTCCTGATTTTATTTCTGATCCTGCTGATGTTTCTGAGGAAAAATACAATATATTAGTGAAGCTAAATTAGATATCATACACAATAAACCACTTTTTTTATTTTGCTGGACAACCCCTTTAATGAATTAGTGCCTTGAGACACCTTAAAGTTCTATGACTTTGAACACTATTATAACTTGCTCTTTCCAAAATTAGAAAAAATGAGTGTCATTGTTTATTAGTGAGAAAATCAGAAGTGTTATGGAATGTTCAATAACATTTAGCAAACATTGTAGAGGATAATAAAGTACAATTTAAACTAAAAGTATAAAGTAAAAAGAACTTTGGTGACTTTGTTCCAGAGAGAAAAGGTTTATTGATTTATTATCTAAGTAAAAATATAGCTGAAAGTTTCATCACATGTACACTGTAATAAATCGTTTCATCCTTTCCTCCGACACTCCGTTTTGCATTTATAATTATTCTTTTCTTTGTCACTGATGAAAAAAATTATAAGCACAGTGCAGCACTAAAGATTTTCAATTGAATATTATAATACAAGGTTGAAATTATATTACAGTTTTTATAATGAATTTACTGCACTGAATATATATAGAATATTTTAAGTTATAATACAACCATTGTCAAGAACACTGTTGCAAAAACAAAGATCTACATATTGGTTACACAATGCACAGCAAATGCAAAGAAACATATACTGTATAATATATATATATATATATATATATATATATATATGTATATATATATATATATATATATATATATATATATATATATAGTGAGCTTGCACAGCTCTGGGATCACCGCATGAGTCTTTCAGGCATGAGACAGACTCAGAAGTCAGGTACAAACTTTTGCTTGGCTCCGTGGATTTATTTTATAAGCAGAACAAAACGGATGGCAAACATGCACAGCACAACATAAACAAAACACTTGCTCCTCTGAGCGCTTACTAACAGAGGTGTAGTTCCCTCACTATCACCTTGTTGGTCCTACACTGGCTTCCCCCAGTGTGAACACCTCCAGCCCAGAAGGTAGACTGGAGGTACAGCCGACGCCCAGTCAGCTTACCTGCTGACCTTTTATACAGCCAGGAAAACCCGGAGTGGAGCCATGGGGAGTAAGCACCCACCCTGCTCTATGCTTACTCCCAATGAAAGGCCGACCCAGGAATGGCTGGTAGCCGTACTAACGGATTAAACATAGGTCGACAGTTTGTACTGTCGACATCTATTTATCAACGGCCTTTCACTCCACCAAGGCTCCTTATCTTGGTGGCATGCATCCTGGACTCCCCAGACATATGTCCAGAACCTGGCTGGGATATATACTCCCTTGTAGACCTTCCCAGCTGCGGTCTTACATATCCCCCCCCCCCCTCTGCTCTGACCTGTGGGGTGGAGCACATTCTGCCATAAAGTTATGCACCCGCGACAGTGCATCCGCATTTGCTTGTTGTGACCCGGGGCGATGTTCTACAGAGAACTTAAAGTCCTGTAGAGCCAGGAACCAGCGGGTCACCCTTGCGTTTTTCCCTTGTTTTGTGCCATCCACTTTAGAGGTGAATGGTCCGTGATTACTTTAAAGGGTCTACCTATCAGGTAGTAGCGCAGTGCCTCAATAGCCCACTTAATGGCCAGGCATTCTCTCTCTACTATGGCGTAGTTTTTCTTAGCCGCTGACAGCTTCCGGCTGAGGTACACTACAGGGTGTTCTTCTCCCTCAACCAGCTGTGACAGGACAGCCCCTAATCCCACCTCAGAGGCGTCTGCCTGGACCAAAAATTCCTTCTGGAAGTTTGGCGCAACAAGCACTGGTCTCTTGCAGAGTACCTCTTTAAGATTTCTAAAAGCTTGTTCAGCCTCTGGGTTCCACTTGACCATAGTGGACTTGGATCCTTTTGTGATATCTGTAAGAGGGGTTGCTATGGAGGCAAAGTTGGGCACAAACCTCCTATAGTACCCTGCGATACCAAGAAAAGCCCCGACCTGCTTCTTGGAAACCGGTTGGGGCCAATTCCTAATTGCTTCCAGTTTGTCCATCTGGGGCTTGAGGACCCCCATGCCCTCAATGTCATAGCCTAGATAGCGAGCCTCCCTCGAGCCCTATGGCGCACTTATTGTGGGTTGGCGGTTAACCCTGCTCCCTTTAAGCACTACGACGGCTTGTACTTCTGGGTAAGGTGGATTCCCATCCGTACTAAATACCAACCACGTCATCCAATATGGCCGCCGCATATTTTCTATGAGGCTTCAGTATGTGTCCATCATCCTCTGGAATGGTGGCCTAGCCCCATGTAGGCCAAATATGGGAGACAACAAAATGAAAGTGTCCCATCCTGGGTGTGGAAAAAGCAGTTTTTCTGCCCTAGCTTCCTTTGTGAGTGGCACCTGCCATAACCCTTGGACAGGTCCTAATGTACTAATGTTGCCTGTGCAGGTCCTAGAGCCGGCTAGACCAACTCATCAACCCGTGGCATCGGGTATTCATCAAATTTTTGAAGCTCATTGAGCTTCCGCGAAAATCATTGCATAATCGCAATGCTCCCATCAGGTTTCGTATGAGCACTATAGGTGCTCGACCCAACTACACTTTGGGACCTTGTCTATGACACCAAGCTTACACATCTTTTCAACTTCCCACATCAATCGCTGCCTCTGGGCCATCAGCACCCTATAATGGCCTCAGACGTACCTTCTGGCCGAAGGTTCTGTGACGATGTCATGTGAAATGACTCCAGTCCGACCTGGCAGTATCCGAAAAAACCTGCCGATTTCCTTTGTTGGAAACACCCTGTTTTCCTGTCGCTGTTGCTTCGGACATGATTCAGAGATACGGACCAGTGGTAACTCTCTCCCTTTGTGACACCCCTATGCTCTCTGAACGTCACCCAACTTTGACTGCCTTTCAGGCTTAATTTAAGTTGACATGGTAATTTTATACGGTTTTCCTTTACCGGGCTGAAGACCTTATCATTTACTCACTGACCCGCTCCGTAATCTCAATAGTGGCCCCTGCCACTTCCGCCAGAAATTTGCTTTCGACCGTGGGACAAGTACTAGAACCTCCCGTTCGCCTGGCTGAACACTCTGACCCCTTGCCGACCTGTTAAATACCTCAGGCCTTGTTTCTTGCGCGCCTCCCGCATGGTACTCACTACTATGGGTAGAACGCGCGCATCCTGTCCGGCATTTCAGTCAGCGATGTGCTCAATGACACTTCTCCTAATGTGGGGTATAACTCGCTGTCAGGTCTCCTTTGCCTATGTCCATGAGCCCCGGGGATGTCTACCAACAGGAGCTCTGAAGGGTGAGAAACCTGTGGAGGCCTGCGGACCTCCCTTAGCCTGAGAACGATGAGGAAGGGTAGGGAACGGTCCCCAATTCTCTCCCATCCTTATCTTACCACCTTCTTGAGCATCGCTTTAGGGTTTTATTGAATCTTGTCCACCAGACGAATAACATAACCATCGGTCCTGGGGATGATATACTGAGGTACGGAGATGGGTAATGTTAAGTAGGAGGCAAGAGTTCCAGGGTCACTTTAGACATGAAGAGGGGGTGCCCTGGTCTGTTATTTCCTCCTTCGGGCTACCCGTGCGGAGTGAACATTTGGAACAGTTTCCTTAGCTATTCCTTTGAGGAGGGTGTTCCTAAGGGGAATGGGCCTCGTGATAGCGAGTGCTGTAGTCGAGGACCACTAAGATGTGCTGATGTCCTCGGGCGATGGGGAGCGTTCCTACCAGTCCATGCCACCCTCTCAAAGGGCCTCATTATGGCAGAGGAATTAGGGGCTCGGAAAATGGGGCCTGGGGGGTTAATTGACACTGGGGGCAGGATGGCATATTCCCAATTTCCCTGTAAAAATTTTGGCCAGTAAAAATTACGCCACTCTCCCCGGGCTTCTCCCCCCTAAGTGTCCCCAACACATGGGAGTGGGCTAGCTCCCAAAACCCCGGCGGGGCATGGACCGGCCCCACCAACTGCTTACCAATTTGGTTGGGTCTTTTTTTTCCCCGGTACAATATTGTTGTTGCCACAAAATGGGGTAAACCCAAAATCTCGCCTGGTTCCTGGGGCTTCCCTTATTACCTTCACACTTTTTTCCCCAAACTCCATTGGGGCCCCCCAGCTCTCCGTGCCAAAATTTCCCCTGGATCTGGGAAGGAGGCAACTCAGCCAGGGGACTTTTCCTCGGGGCCCCACCAGGACAACAAGGGAAAACCCCTGGTCTCCCCCCCCGTGCAGACACATTACCCTTTACCACAAAGGGGGGGCCATTTTTATTTCCCCAAAATCCCCAAAAAAGGGGAAAACACAGCCTATATTAACGTGGGGTGGCCCCCGCACACCGCCACCCCATTTTTGCGGGCCCCAGGGGGGCTTTGGGGGAGTACCCGGGGTAGTCCGGTGCCCCGGTTTTCACAGATCACCCAAAAAAGCTTGGCCGGAGTTGGTCTGGGCCCACCACCTGGCCGCACCAGGGTACCCAAAAATCCGGAGTCCCTGAGGGCTTGTACGGTTGTCCCTTGATTTTAATGGTGATACCCGCCGATTTCCCCCATCCCCAATTGCGTGGGGGAAGGCCTTGCAAAACAATACGTCGCCTTATAAAACCAAAATCCCTGGGTTCCCCCAAAGTGGGGCACTTTTGGGGGGCGAGTGTCCGAGTCCATTGCATCGCCATATGTGGGGCCCCCGGGGTCTGGGAAGAGGTTCTTTGGGGTTGCAACCTTCCCCCCTTTCACCCAGCCATCCCCCCCCCCCTAGGACCCTTTGGTACCCCCTTTTTGGGGGAAAGGGGCAGTCTTCCCCCTGGATTTCCGGGGGATGCAGTCCTTGGAGGAACTCCTGGGGCACTATAACCTCCAAATGGGGACAAGTCGTCCCAGCTTTTTTGGGGCCGTGTACCCCCACAACCCCTGGATCCCCACGGTAGGGCGCGCACGAAGCGGGACAGACAAAGCCCGTCACCCGGACCGGCGTAAGACGTTCGGGTGCAGCCACTTTCTGGGAGGTGGAAAAGGTCAACATCTGTACCGAGCTGGCTTTTGTGAAACAAATCCCCGGCTGAACTCTCTGGGCCGGACCGCCCGAGTAACCCCCCGTCGGCTAGGGATCTCCCCCTTTACCGCTTAGTCCTTGGGTTTCACTCCCCAGTCAAAATAGGCCTTTTTTGGCTCGCCGTAAGAAAGGGGGCCAAGGAACCCCGCCCCCCTGGTCCACGGGAGTGCTCTCCTCGCGATCCCCTAAAAGGGCCGAGATTGCCCTCCCGTCAATCTGGGGTATTTTTCGTAGAACTTCCCCACTTGACGGGGCTGGAGGGCCCCCCTGCCCCCCTTTGGTCTGTATCAGGACCCGGAGTGTGCTGTAGAGCCAGGTTTACCTTTTTGTCTTTAAGGGCTGCCTGGTGTGTCTCTCAAAGCGGGTTGTTCGCTTGACCCGCACGGGCTCCCCGTGGGCCTTCTGTTGGTTGCCGCCTTACGGGGGTTGGGTTTGCCCGTATTAACTGCTTCACCAGTCATCCATTTTGGGTGTCTCCCCTGGTTTCACTGTTGCCGCTTT
>JAODAL010049158.1:0-22500 GCA_025379985.1 Phyllomedusa bahiana
TGAAGCTGGATAACCCTGTGTTTCCTGCTTCCCCGCCTTACACGATTGAGGGAGAAAGGGGTAGGCTATCACATGAATGTTTATATAATCATGATGTGTCTGTGGAGCTCTGACTATACTAATAGAACAGATCAGGGGGGCATGATCGGTTCATATCCCTCCCTGCTTTGCTGTATTAGTGACACATCGTGATTATAGTAACTCACTTCACAGCTGCCCTGTGTCTGTTCTGACAGGGTTTGTTTGTTGTTGCTGAAGATGTGGAGATTTGTATACTAAGCAGGGGGGTATAGGAACCTTTACATCCCCCCCTGCTCTGCTATTAGCATACACAGCTTCACAGACCTCTCCACACTCATAGATCAGCCCTCTCCTGTCTCCGTGGAGCTGACAGTGCAGCTGATCTAGGCAGGCACACACAGGGTTAACCCTGGCAGCAAACCCCCTTGCACTCCCCCTGCTGTATAGAAGGAGAGCTGTCTGTGTGCTGAGGGGAGGGGGGAAGAGGGAGGAGAAGAGGCAGCGAAGAAGCACGCCCCTCAATTCAAAAATCCTTTGCTGCCAGAAGCATTGAAGTAGGCTGAAAGCTTGTAATGAGACAACTCCTTTAAGCAAGGCACATCACACTGCTGTGAACCCCAAGTTGCACAGAAGATTACGGCTGCACAAACTCAAAGCTATTAAATAAAGAATTTGCAGGGACAGACCTCCTTGAACCATTTGACGAGGCACACCACACGCAAGAAACCACTCTCTTGCGACTTCAGCAAGCGAAGTAAAGCTCAATAATAAATTCTATGACACGGCTCCTCAAATCAATTGTAATACAACTGCAACCCCTGCTGGACAACGCAATAACCAGTACTATACCGATTTTTCTTTTTTTTTACTGGGACGCTGCCACGGCAGACTGAATGATATCCTAGTCTCCACCCGCTAGGCAAAAAGTCCTGCGTCTCTCTCGCCCTCATATATGAAGCTCTCCCGTAAAATGGACAGATATTTAAGGTCACAGACAATGCATTGTTTACGGCGCGTACGCGCCGTAAATAATGTGCATGTCACTTTCTCCCCCCGCGGCGGATTCGCCCAGCGGGAAGGAGCGACGGGAAACCACTGTTCTCTATGAAGCATGGATTACCGTAATGACTCCGACGGATTGGTGCCGTACTGACACCCGCTCCCTTCGTAGCCTCTTGACACTAATGGATCATTTTGGCCTCTGCGATCCATGGCGGGTCAGCTAAAGATTTCACATTTTATTCTAGTGTACATGGGAGCCAGTCCCGCATTGATTTCTTTCTTAGTTCTTCTACTCTTTTCCCACAGGTTTTGGGAGCAAACATAGAAAACATTGTAATCTCGGACCACGCACCACTCAACCTCTCCATAGCCCAACCGGGGATCTCCAACTTATCAAGAAATGGCGCTTCCCATAATACCTTGTAAACTCGGAAGATTTTATACAATATCTCATAACACATTGGACGCAATTTGTGGATGACAACCTGCAACATGCCTCTGATGCAGACCTTTTTTGGCCTACCTCCAAAGGGCGCCTCAGGGGTCACTCACCTCTTATTTAAAAATTTAAAGCGAAAGAATCCCTAAAAAAAGCTCAATTGAACCAGCCCCTAACACGGTCATCATCCCTATACACAAATCCTAACCCATCGCCAAAGAAAAATTCCTAGAGGCCAAAAATAAGGAAACTTATTTGCGGGACGGGCAAAGTGGGGTTTGAGGCGATTCGGAAAACAGTTTTTTCAGTTGAAACAAGGTGAACTCCCCCTAGCAAAAATGCAAAAACCCCGACCAAATGCCATATTCTCTCGCTGAAAGACCCAGCCACTCACTCAATGATACATACCCCTAGCACTATACAGAACATTTTCACTCAATACTTCACCGATTTTTAAACGTCCCATAACCCGCGGCCAAAGGGAATTTCTTAAAAAATTTTTACCCTTACCGAAATCCCCCCAACGCTCAAAGGTCTCAGAAAGGGAATTAAGGAGGAGGAAGAATTAGGGGCCCAAAAACGTCTCCCAAAAACAAAACGCCGGGCCCAGACGGCTTTCGCGAGAAATACAAAATCAAAACCCCCCACTAGCCCCCACCCCTCACCAAAACTTGAAGGGACATTCAAACCAAGAAAAAAGATCTCCCAAAATTTGGAAAAACGCCTACAAAAATGTAGGAAACCACTTTTATCCACATGCCAGATGGGCTTCCTTAAAAATAGACATCAACCGGGGGAAAAAGAATGGCAGTACGGCAACGATCAGAGAAAGATCAACCAAACCCAAAAACAATGTTTCCCTCACCCCTTTGAGTAAAAAGCATTCGACTCTGGTCCGTGGGAGTTTTTTCACTATGCTTAGAACGGGGGCTGGAAAATCAGTTTTTATTTTTTCGAGTCGCTCCCAGATGAACCCCACACTTTTAAATGTCAATAATCTCCCTCCAACTAAAATCCCAACCAAAGGTACCCATCGGGATGTCTCTGCCCCCCCTTCTCTTCAATTTTCCATTGCCCCGTAATAAACTTTGGGAAAACAAATGTACCCTTTGGGGGGATCCAAATTGGCTCAAGAAAAAAGGTTTCTGCTTTTGGGGACGATATTCTACTAACACGCCGCCCCCGGAACATAAAAACCTGACATCTCAAACATCTGACTTTTGGGCCCCCTGTCAGGTTTCGGGGTAAACAAGACAATCAGGGGGCCCTGACCTAAAGGCCCATCTAACCCCGCGGGTTCTTAATTACCCATAAAGGGGCAGAGTCGCAACCCCTTTCTATTGGGGTTCTGATACCCAGGCAATGAAACCCAAATCTATAAAAAAAAAAGTTCCCCCCCTTCTTAAAAAATAGAGGGGCTTTTTGCAACCGGGAAAAAACTGACCTTATCCCCATTGGGGAGGGCAAAATTTGGTCAAGTGATCGCTTTCCAAAACTATTTTAAATTACACAATCGCTCTTTTTTAAAACCCAAAGGGACTCAAAATCCCATTTTTTCCGAGCCTTCTCGGGAACAATCAAAAACCTGCACAAGTATATCGCTCGGGCCCTTTTTCCCCAATGGGGGTATTTTTTCCCCATAGATTCACATATAAAAAAATTGCGTCACAATCAAAAGTGGAGACGGGATACCCAATGCCAGAACCTTTCACAGACCCTAACTTGGATCCAGTTTTCCCCCCACTTTTCATGGTACCCCTCACATTTTCCGTATCCAAATATCCCCCCAGAATAACGAAAAGCCCTTAATAATGACCGATGGGCTCCGGGACAAAGGGGAACAGTCTAGGATAAATCCAAACTTTTTCCCTTTCTGTTCCCATTTGTAGATACCAAATTTCCACGGGGAAAACCACCTCGAGATTCAAAAGATGGCGGGCTTGGGGGGTAAACAGAATACGGATTTTAAGACAAAAAATAAGGCCTATATGTTCAATGAAGCGCACTTAAATTCCCCAAAAAGGGGCCCTCGCCCCTTCCACTATTACGGGCATGTATTACATTTTGGAGCCGTAAAACTTTAGAAGGCCCAGAATGGAACGCCTTTCTCAAACACACCAGCATCTAAAAGAACTAAACGCCTACTTCCCAGATTCGCACCCTACTATATAAACCTTTAAAATTCTAGAATACCGGTGGCCTCTCATATGGACAAGAAGAACCTCCTTTACACCTGACCTTGTTAGTTTCTTACCCAACGGCCAAAATTTTCCTCCATGAACTATTTGGGAAATTTGGCTTTTTCCCAAAACACACACAGATCATAGTGTCCCCCCCACAAGGCTTCCCGAGGATACTTGAACTCAACATACCCCAAAATGCCAAAGTCCCCCCGCAGATTTACAACTGCCTTTGGTCTTTTCCTCAAAACAACTTTTTGGTCCAAAACTTCTACCGCGCGCCCGAATTTAACCTATGGGGATCTTTGGGATTTTCCCCGGGGGTTTCACTCCATTCCAACCTTCAAAAACGGGTCTGTTCATATGGCGGCGCGGCCAAAAGCGATCTTGCAGGGTTTGGGTTCAACCGGGGCCCCCACACTTCCTTATTCCTAACAAACTATCGCACAATTCAGAATGGACGGATTGAAGCAGCGAACAAAAGGGAACGAACACCCAAATTTTTTCCCAAAAGTGGGCACCTTTTTTAATTTTTCCTACACACATTAAAATAAAAAAAAAAACTGCTTTTAATTCACTACATGGTACCGGGAATCAGTCGACAGGCACGGAAATATTTTGCACCAAATTAACTAGGTGTATACATTAAGCCCCAGTCTCTATTTGGGTGGTGGGGGTCCGGACCGCGGTAGGGTTCCCCCCTGTTTGTTTCCCCCCTTTTTTCCCTTCCCCCCCTTCCCCCGTTTGATGTTTTTTATAAGTTAAAAAATTTAAATTTGAAAAACAAGCCTACGGGAAAAACACCCGCGAGACTGGGAAAGCACACAAGAGAAGGGTATTGACCCCTTGGGGTGAACAGAGAGACTTTGTGCGCCGAATCGACTTTCATTAGGGGTATGTGCACACGGGGTTTTTCTGAGGCGTATTTCGGGCGAATTTCGTCCCCCAAATACGTCCAATATGTTTCAAATAGTGTCACAAAGTGGGGCCAGGGCCGGCACAGAAATTAGGGCCCCCTACAGGAAGCGTCTGGGCCCACAACCCCCTCAACCCTGCTTGCACAGGGCCCCCTTGTTTCAGGGCCCCCTACGACAGTACCCCCCCCTTTCCCCCTTTTTTTTGGGGACCCCGGTGGTGCGATTTTCACGTCGTAAAAACAATCCCCATCTTTACTATGGGGATTTACTTGCGAAATACGCCCCAATAGGCAAGTTCACCGGGTTTTTTTGGGGGCCCTATTTATGGCGTATTTACCCGCAAATACGCCCGAAATACGTTTTAAATAATGAACAATTAGATTAAATTTTTCAAGTAAAAAACGCCTTGTCATTCAACGAGGGGAAATTTTCGTGACTATTGCGGGCGTAAATCGTCCGTAAATCGATGTAAAGTTAAGTCCCCTTCACTTTTTGACCGTATTTTGCAATGTAAAAGACCATAGTAAAAAATGGGGAATGTTTTACGACGCGAATACGTGCCACACTTTGTGACACTATTTGAAAGTATTTTTGGGGGTATTTGGGAGTAAAAACGTCCTAAATACCCCCCAAATAAGCCAAGTAACAAACCTAATGACAGAGGGCTTAATTTTCGATCTATTTCGGGCTATTTTCGCCCCCAATACTGTGAAAATACGCCCCGTGTGAACACAGGATTTTTACATTTGGGTCAAAGCTAATTAAAAAGTTCTTATTTTAAACGTATTTCGGGACGTATTTGCTAAAAATACGCACCAAAAAAAAGCCATGTAACAGCCCAAAGGGCCCTGTTTAAAAAGCTTATCCCGACGATTTTTTGCGCTCACAAAAACCCCGGAATAAGGGGCGGGGGGGGGGGGGGGCCGAGCGCGGCGGGGCGCCGCTCCCCCCCCCATAAAAATGCATTTCTCGGGGGTACGCGCCGAAAAAAATGTGCTTCCTTCCCCCCCCCGCGGCAATTTCCCCAGCGGGGAGAGGACGGAAAAAACCCCTTTTCTTATGAGAGATGGATTCCGATGACTCCGAGGGTTGGCGCCGTATGAAGCGCAAATGCGCGCGCCCGTATGGGGGGCCCAATCCCGGCAAATTAAACCGTGTGAACGAGGCCAAGGATGAGAAAAAGGTGAGCCTCATTTTTCCCCTGAAATTTTGTTATGTTTTATCTAAATGTTATTATTGGCTCATGTTGCCACAAAATTTGATGTATTTTGAGAGTGTTTTGCAATAAAAACAAGTTTGAAAAAAAAAGAAAGGTTCTGCCCCCTACAGGTGGAGTGCCATATTTATCTGAATCAAAGAAAACTTTTGGACTTCTGCAGATCTCAAGATATCGTCCTGGTCGGATACAGCGTGCTGGGGTCCAGCCGGGATGAAGTGTGGTAAATGATGGCCAATGCTCATAGATGGGGGTCTATGTTACTACAACTGGGGGTCTATGTCAGTATAGCTGAGGGTGTAAGTTATTATACAGAGGGGTGGGGGTGGGGGGGGTCTATGCTCCTGGGGGTCTATGTTACTGTAGTTGGAGGTCTGTTACAGAGGGTCTATGTTCCTACCGCTGCGGGTCTCGGTGACAGAGGGTCTATGTTACTACAGCTGGGGGTCTCTGTTACAGAGGGTCTATGTTACTACAGCTGGGGGTCTCTGTTACAGAGGGTCTATGTTACTACAGCTGGGGGTCTCTGTTACAGAGGTTTATGTACTACAGCTGGGGGTTCTGTTACAGAGGGTCTATGTTCTATACAGCTGGGGGTCTCTGTTTCAGTGGGTCTATGTTACTACAGCTGGGGGTCTCTGTTACAGAGGGTCTATGTTACTACAGCTGGGGGTCTCTGTTACAGAGGGTCTATGTTACTACAGCTGGGGGTCTCTGTTACAGAGGGTCTATGTTACTACAGCTGGGGGTCTCTGTAACAGAGGGTCTATGTTACTACAGCTGGGGCTCTATGTTACTATAGCTGGGATCTAGGTTACTACAGCTGGGGGTCTATGTCAGTATAGCGTGGGTGTATGTTATTATACAGAGGGGTGGTGGTGGGGGTCTATGCTCCGGGTGGTCTTTGTTACTGTAGTTGGAGGTATGTTACTGGGGTTCTGTGCTACTACAGCTGGGGGTCTCTGTTACAGAGGGTCTATGTTACTACAGCTGGGGGTCTCTGTTACAGAGGGTCTATGTTACTGTAGTTGGAGGTCTGTTACAGAGGGTCTATGTTACTACAGCTGGGGGTCTCTGTTACAGAGGGTCTATGTTAATACAGCTGGGGGTCTCTGTTACAGAGGGTCTATGTTACTACAGCTGGGGGTCTCTGTTACAGAGGGTCTATGTTACTACAGCTGGGGGTCTCTGTTACAGAGGGTCTATGTTAGTACAGCTGGGGGTCTCTGTTACAGAGGGTCTATGTTAGTACAGCTGGGGGTCTCTGTTACAGAGGGTCTATGTTACTACAGCTGGGGGTCTATGTTACTATAGCTGGGATCTATGTTACTGGGGGTCTATGTTACTATAGCTGGGGGTTTGTGTTCCTAGGGGTCTATGTTACTATAGCCTGGGGTCTATGTTGCTGGGGGTCTATGTTACTAGGACTCTATGTTACTATATTCTGGGGACTGGGATATATGTTGCTGGGGGTCTATGTCACTATAGCTGGAGGTCTTTGTTATTGGGGGCCTATGTCACTATAGCTGGAGGTCTATGTTATTGGGGGTCAATGTTATTGGGGGCCTATGTTACTATAGCTGTGGGTCTAAGTCACTATAGCTGGGGGTCTTTGTTACTATATCAAGGGTTTTATGTTGCTGGAGGTCTGTTTTACTATAGCTGAGGACTTATATTACTATAAACACATCAAAATGCTTCTTCCTCACTCCCTGAATGAATACTGGTGTGAATTATTTTGCAACTAATTTATCTTATTGACCAAAGCTTCCAATATAAAATAAAAAATTGGGCAATTTTCCAAATATCCTTCATCGCAAACTTGTTTCTACAGCTCCTATGCAGAGCTGTGTGTCTCCATGGTTAGAGATTGCCATGTTATACCACTACTTATTGAGAACATATAAATAAAAACAGGAAACTGCAGAATAAGACATGACAGGGTTTGTCATTCGTAACCATGGAGATCCATCGCTCTGCGCAGGAGCTGAACACACAACACAAGAGATTGTCAATTAATGCTTAATTGCTTTATTTTTTATATAGAAACCTGCTTGGATATTACTGACTATTTGTCTAGTTCAGGGCAGCAAAGAGGTCAATATGTGACAGCAGTGCAGGATTTGGGGCTATGTGGGGACTCACCTTGTATTTTCTTAGGATTGACCAGAGTTCCCCAGTCGTCCTGGAGGATCCCGTTTTGGGAGCCATTGCAGAGAGGCACAATAAGACCCCGGCTCAGGTGGCCATAAGATATTTTCTGCAACTCGGAGTTGTTGTCCTGGCAAAGAGCTTCAACCCCAAGAGGATCAAAGAAAACTTTCAGGTTAGGATGGGAGTGCAAAGAATAAAAAATGGGAGCCCCTTTCACCTCTGCTTCAGGGAACCAGACCGCCAGCCTAAGGGTTAAACGATAAAATTATTCCTACCTGCAGCCACCACTAGGGGGGGGCACCTCACATAAGGATTTCCATAGCGAGTATTGAGTATGAATCTGTGTGGATTTAATGAGGGTCCATCTATACTATGTTTATGCAGGGAATTGGACCTTTGGATCAAAATGACAGACAAATCTAGTAATAGAATTAGGGTGCCCTTCACGCTGCACTGACAAAATACCGGTTGGATTTTCCAACCGGTATTTTTGTCTTTTTTTTGGCACGTAGGTGGGCGTTTTTTTGTCCACGGTTTGCGGTTTCAAGCCGATCCCCTTCACATTCACATGTTCATGTTCTGTCCGAAAACCGGACAGAAGAGTGAACATGTTCTAAGTTGGCACTGTAGTCTATGGGGGCACTTGGTTATCACTGTAGTCTATAGGGACACTCTGCTTTTTATGAATGTAGGACACTCTGCTGGCACTAATATCTATGGGGGCATTCGGCTGGCACCATAGTTTATAGTTGAATTCCGCTAGTATTATTGTCTATGGCGGCACGTTGGCTGACGCTATATTCTATGGGGACACTCAGCTGGCACTGTTGTCTGTGGGAACATTCAGCTGGCAACTGTAGTCTATGGCGGCACTCCATTGGCACAATTGTTAATGGGGGTCCTCTGCTGGCACTGTTGTCTCTGAGGGTACTCGGCTGGCACTATAGCATATGAGAATCCTCTGCTGGCACTTTGGTCTATGGGGGCACTCAGTTGGCTCTATTGTCTCTTGGGGAGCTTGACTGGCACTATAGTCCATGGGGGCACTCCGTTGGCACTATTGTCTCTGAGGGCACTTGACTGACACTATAGTGTATGAGGGAACTCTGTTGATACTTATACATGGAGGACACTCTACTGGCACTATTATCTATGGAGGCACTCTGCTGACACTTTTATAAATGGAGGGCACTCTGCTGGCACTATGGTCTTATGGGCACGTGGCTGGCACTACAGTGCATGTGGGCACTCAGCTGGCACTATTGTTTCTTGGGACACTTGGCTGGCACTATAGTCCATGGGGGGCACTATGCTGGCACTATTGTCTATGGGGGCACTTGACTATAGTCTATGGGAGCACTTGGCTGGCACTATAATGTATAGGGGCACTCTGCTGACACTTTTATAAATGGAGGGCTCTCTGCTGGCACTTTTGTCTCTAAGGGCACTTGGCTGACATTATGGTGTATGGGGGAACTCTGCTGACACTTATAAATGGAGAACACTCTGCTGGCACTATAGTCTATGGGCACTTGGCTGGCACTGTAGTCTATAGGGGCACTTTGCTGGCACTATAGTCTATGGGGGCACTCTGCTGACACTCATACATGGAGGACACTGCTGCCTCTGCTTCTAATGGGTCATTATCTTTTTTTCAGGTCTTTGATTTTCACTTATCACCCGGAGACATGAAGGAGCTTGAAGCTCTGAATAGAAATTATCGCTACGTTCCAGCCAAACGGTGAGAAATCCAACTTATAGACGTCAGCAAATCTTCCCATTCAGTCAGGGAAACAGGGACAGGCAGATTGTCCACTCAGCAGTTAAAGGGGTCGTCCAAACTTAAAAAAAATAAATAAATAAAAAGAGCAAAAATACAAATCAGTCGGCCTCCTTGTGTTAGTCAGCAGTTGTTCGTGGTTCCTCACTTCATAATTTTTTCATTTGTATCATTTTTTTAATTTTTTCCAGATGGGAAAATCACCCCAAGTTTCCTTTTGCCGATGAATACTGAAGAGGACAGACTCGTTCCGTAGATCAGATACTTTACATTCTAAATCGACCAAACATTCTGATTGATTTCCTTATCTTTATAGAGCTCAGCTCTTTGCTCTTTCGGATACAGAGCTCCAAATCTCCTGCAGATAGTAAGATGATGACATTCTGACTACCTGCAGCCACCTCTAGGGGGAGCTCACTGTATACAGGTTTATGTATTGAATACAATGTTATGATTTAGGTATATGTATCTCTAATGTAAATGTAAGAAAAAGATTAAAAGTCCCTGAAAAGTTATGTGACTGTATAAATGCACGTTATATAAAATATGAGAGGGCCGCACTGCGCCTAAATCGACTTGGAGCGGAGGGGGGTTTCAGAGCCCTCCCAGAATAACACTGTTAACCCCATGCTGGTGCATGATGTAACTTAAAGGGGGAATGGTGCATTCCATATGCAGCTAGTGGATGGCAGCAGAGATAACTCCTATCCCAGCCTTTTAACTATTTAGATTCCGCAGTTTTGCAATGCTCTGGTGCCCAATTGGCCTACTATGATGAGATCGCTAGGTGCCAATCTACTGTCATGGCACCCAGGCACCTAATGAAGGCCTCTATGGCTGTCACCTTACTTCTCCTATTATACCCGGCCATAGTAGAAGAGCAATTGTTGTACACTGTTCTGCAATATATTATTAATAAGAACATTGTAGGCGGCGTGTATACAGGGTGGGCCATTTAAATGGATACATCTAAATAAAATGGGAATGGTTTGTGTATAGCAACTTCCTGTTTGTGGCACGTTAGTATATGGGAGGAGGAAAACTTTTCAAGATGGGTGTTGACCATGGCGGCCATTTTGAAGTTGGTCATTTTGGATCCAACTTTATTTTTTCCAATGGGAAGAGGGTCATATAACACATCAAACTTATTGAGAATTTCACAAGAATTTTAAAAATCTGGTATCACCGGACTCATACGGACTTGCAGAATACAGATAACACGTCAATGATACCAAACAGTGAACTCCATACAGGCAGCCTGGATGAAGCTGTAATAGTAGGGCGCATGAACCATCTCATATGCACTGTTGCATACTCAGAATGAGCAGACTACCATGCCGTCTATTCCCCAGGTTAGCCAGAGCAGGAGATGAGAGGATGCGGGTGAGACTGCGGCTATAGAGGGAAGGCACTTATGAGAGGACCGATAGTGCCTGATAATATAAGCTATGTGGGGTGTCTGTGTGCGGCCACAGCAGGGATCGCCTTCGGAAACAACAAGCTGCTAAATTCTTCGTCATCTTATACGCCTCCGCTGCCGTGCAGGTCCAGGCCACCTCTAGACTTATTCCAAACAAATGTATACAAACCAAATTTTGGGATTCCAAACAAGACTTATACCTAGTTGAACTTGTTCCAAAGGGGACTTATACCAAGGTACCACTCATAAGGCCACATAGGTAAAAAAGTTAAGACTCTTGGAAGCTGGGAAGGAAAAAAAACGAACACAAAATAAACAAAAATCGCTGCGGCAGTAAGGGGTTAAAACGGATCCGTCTATTTCAACTACAGGCAGTCCTCGACTTGCATCTGATACCGTTCCGACTTACATTTGTCAGCTAGTTACAAACGGAGACTTATGGGGCATGCTGGCACTTGTAGTTCCATGTCCCACAGCAGATAGTAGCTGTGGAACAACAAGCTCCAGCATGCCACAGCAGCACATGAGGTGAAAAGGAGGTGAAGTCTTCTTAACAGGGGCACAAACAGCAAAACTAATGTAAAAATCCTTCCCTGCACTATCCAAAACTGAAAAAAAAAACTTTTGTGCGGGAGTTACATTTAATACATCTACCTATTTTGACTTACATACAAATTCAACTTAAAGGGGTTTTGCCCCCATGTAATGTTGACGTGGGATCGGCCAAAATGGGTATTTTATCACTTTTCTAAATATATGTGATTACAAAACGTTAAGACTCTGAGAGCTACAGCATTTCTCAGTCCCCCTTAGTTACCTGAAAGCTTCCACTAGACACGACCAGAGGAGCTGACAGGCCTCGCTTGCGTGAAACACTTCTTATCTGATGACAGGCAAAATGAATGAGCTTCAAAGGGCTGGGGAGAATGTGCAGTGTCTTGCTGTATAGAGAATCCACTGTTGTAATGTTATTATTTGAGTTAAGTTTTGAGACTCTCCCTTATTCCTCACTCTCTGCTCACCCCCTCCCTCTCACCCCTGCAGCCTTTATGACTCAGCACGATTTGTTTATATTCTACTCTTTGCTAATAAGGAGGTAAGTAACTCACATCCTGGCAAAACCCCTTTAAGAACAAACCTATGGTCCCTGTCCCATTCGTAACCCGGGGACTACCTGTATTCTGTCTAATTTAATTGGGGATGTTTTTAATTAAAATCAAATTGGTTTGAAATTTTTTCTATAGATTGTGCCAATTTCTGTCAAAATTTTTAGTAAATCTATAAGAATTTCGAAGACCACACCCCTTTCATTCTTTTTATGTTAACCCCACCACTTATTTTCACCATTTTTTAAAAGCAACAACAAACTTTGAAAATGATTGTGTCCCTATGACTTAGAGCCCCCAAGGCTTGAAACGCGTCAGCAGGACATGAGACTATTAGCATATAGTTCTCATTTTATTTGCACCCATTAAAATGTAATTCTATTTTTCCTATGTTTCTTATTGGACGCAGAACAAAATTCCCTTGTCTTTATTGTGTCAATATGCGGTATGAAATAACGTCTTTGCGCCACAAATCGCAGATCGCACATTGTCAGCTACAGCATGAGCAGCCGCCAGGCGTCACAGCCATTCCATCTTCTTATCATAGAGTAGAACTGAGCGTGGAATATACAGTAAACATGTAAAATGTACATATATATAGGGATTACCTGCTAGTAAAAACCACTGCATTTTATATTCATAAAATAAAGATTTACATCAGCAGTTATATTTTTTTTTAAATTTATCAGTTATGACACAAAACTATAGGATGGACGACGTCTCCTTCATTGTGTGCGTTCTCCCGTTATAAAATGGTCAGATGTATAATGCTGCCGCTGTGAGCAGACGCCGCTCCTCAGTACTCGTCATGGAACGGATACTCTGGATGCTGCTCCATTCTGGAAAATTAAAAAAAAAATAACATTAAAAAAAATCGATAAAAAATACATATAAAATAATAATTGTAATAATTTCCTGCTATCATGTCCTCTTACTTTTTGTAGGGCCCCAGTGTCTTAACCCTTTAGAGACATTACAGATTACAGATGAGCAAACAATAAAACGTTCAAGTTCGAGCCGAACTCGAACTTCGAACCCCATTAAAGTCAATGGGAGAAGATGTTCTGGATAATTTTTATACCTATACAGGTGAGAAGATGCTGGAATTACCATCCATAACAGTACACCAACACTAGGCGCATTATACGCCGGGCACGATGCATTGTAATGTGCCTAAAAATGACACACTGTGCGCCTCCATAACACAATGCGCCTATCGAGGCACATTACATAAACTAGTAATGATATGCTATGTACTGCGATTTTTAGGCGCATTATGCTTACTATGCAAGGTATACCTGACGGCAGATTTTTGAGAGGATCATACTATCAGGCGCACTTTACACGGATTTAATGCACCTTAAAACTGCCGCGGCGGCGCCAATTTTCATACATGAAAACTATTAAAATAACACGTCGAACGCGAACATGAAGGGACAGTTAAATAAAGACTTTTTCTAAAAACATTGGTCAATACATTTTACTTTGGTCATAAGATAAGAGACATTTTATGAGTTCTGAGTGCACACAGGTTTCTATTGTTACCTGCCTTACCCGACCATAACAGCAGAAAGCTTAGAGCAGGGAGTGACCTCACCCCATGGATGGACTGAGCTCCAGAGTAAACTAATTATCTCCTAGCAAAAACAGCAATACAGTTTGATTAATCCAAATTTCTTTTATATTAACTATTTAGTTCAATAGACACAGCCCATATTGGGGCATAGGAGAAAGCCCTATTTCAGTCCATTCCTGTGATACGTGATATTTTCAAAGATTTTAATGGTCTGCTATCTTAAAAATTAAACTAATTATCTCTAACAAGATTAGCTTCTGTTTACAGATAAAGCCATTGTTTTCGGCCCTCACAGAACACTTACTTTTTGCTTAATAAAGAGATAACATCTCTTGCACTTTGTACCAGCTCAGCTAGAAAGCGAACATGCTATAGAACCACCTACAGCCTGAGGAGACAGAGTGAGTGTAAAATTGTTGTGAGACTGTCTCAGTGAACTGCTTGTGACTCAGTGAGACTGCCTAGTGAGAAAACCCCTTTAAGTACATCACATAAGACAGATGGGTCGAACTTGGGCCACATCCGGCCCGCCTCATCATTTTATATGGTCCTTTAGGGCTTGGAGACAGTGAGCATGGATGGACAAGGTCTGGGCACAAAAGGATCGGCTCTTAATTTTCCTTGGAGGAGGCAGTCAACACTTGGTAGAGGTGGTGTGAGGCTGTCATAGGTTTCTATGACAACCTCACCTAGGCACCCTAGCCACCTTCCGAGACCCCTATGGGCACCCATAATACTCATGTAGCCCTCGAAGAAGCTCACTAACTATCAGTAGATACGTAAGCTACTGGTACAAGGGAGACTACTTACTCCTTAAAAAGTCCGTAATGGAAATTTTTATCCAGCTCCTCCAGAGTTTTCATGTCTTCAGGCTTTAGCTCGAAATCAAACACCTGATAAAGGAAAGATGTTGGTTAATGATAATCACAGGTTAATGGGAAATTCTTATATATGGCATTCCCTGGGAGCAGCCATATTGGAAATGTTCTTGCTATATTGTCTATGTAGACAGTACAGCCAGTTGTATGTGTGTCATTGTAGCGGCAATGAATGGGAGTTAATGGACGGCAAAGTGTAAATAGACAAATGGAGTCTTGAGGAAGAGATGGAATAGAGAGAACTCGACGTGCCTTAATTGGCCAGAAGTTGTGGGGCTTATGCAAATGTGACCTAAAGTGGGTGTTTCTGGAAAGTTTTGTAGGAGTTCCTGCTAAACTGGGGGCGGAGTAGCTGTTTTGTTAATGGGTCTCCAATGCTATCCCTATTCTATCAGTGCAGTAGAGATGCCATCCATCATTATGTCCTACATGATGTGGAATGACTCTGATGGTCCTGCGCTATAATGATAATGAGTTCATTCTGCAACTCCTGGGCTACAATAATAAGGAAGTGACTCTGCTGACCCTCTCTTATAATGATAATGAGATGGCTCTGCTGTCCCTGTCCTCTACTGATAATGAGATGATTCGGCTGCCCATGTCCTTTATTGATAATGAGATGTCTTTGCTGTCCCTATCCTCTACTGATAATGAGATAACTCTGCTGTCCCTGTCCTTATGATAATGAGATGTCTTGCTGTCCCCTCTACTTATAATGAGATGACTCTGCTGCTCACGTCCTTTATTGATAATGAGATAACTCTACTATCCCTGTTGTCTACTGATAATGAGATGACTCTGCTGTCCCTTGTCCTCTACTGATAATGAGATGATTCTGCTGTCCCTGTCCTCTACTGATAATGAGATGACTCTGCTGCCCTTGTCCTTTATTGATAATGAGATGACTCTGCTGTCCCTGTCCTCTACTGATAATGAGATGATTCGGCTGCCCATGTCCTTTATTGATAATGAGATGACTCTGCTGCCCTTGTCCTTTATTGATAATGAGATGACTCTGCTGTCCCTGTCCTCTATTGATAATGAGATGACTCTGCTGTCCCTTGTCCTTTATTGATAATGAGATGACTCTGCTGTCCCTGTCCTCTATGATAATGAGATGACTCTGCTGCCCTTGTCCTTTATTGATAATGAGATGTCTTTGCTGTCCCTATCCTCTACTTATAATGAGATGACTCTGCTGCTCACGTCCTTTATTGATAATGAGATGACTCTGCTATCCCTGTCGTCTACTGATAATGAGATGACTCTGCTGCTCTGTCCTCTACTGATAATGAGATGACTCTGCTGTCCCTTTCCTCTACTGATAATGAGATGACTCTGCTGCCCTTGTCCTTTATTGATAATGAAATGACACTGCTGGCTGTCTCTTCTAATGATAATGAGATGACTCTGCTGACCCTCTCTTCTAATGATAATGAGATGACTCTGCTGTCCCTGTCTTTTAATGATAATGAGATGACTCTGCTGTCTCTCTCTTCTAATAATAATGAGATGACTCTGCTGTCCCTGTCCTCTACTGATAATGAGATGACTCTGCTGCCCGTGTCCTTTATTGATAATGAGATGACTCTGCTGTCCCTTGTCTCTTTATTGATAATGAGATGACTCTGCTGCCTTGTCCTTATGATAATGAGATGACTCTGCTGTCCCTATCCTCTACTGATAATGAGATGACTCTGCTGCCCTTGTCCTTTATTGATAAGGAGATGACTCTGCTGTCCCTTGTCCTTTATTGATAATGAGATGACTCTGCTGTCCCTATCCTCTACTGATAATGCGATGACTCTGCTGCTCACATCCTTTTTTGATATTGAGATGACTCTGCTGACCCTCTCTTATAATGACAATGAGATGAATCTGCTGCTCACATCCTTTATTGATATTGAGATGACTCTGCTGACCCTCTCTTATAACGACAATGAGATGAATCTACTGACCCTCTCTTATAATGACAATGAGATGACTCTGCTGACCCTCTCTTATAATAATAATGAGATGACTCTGCTGACCGTCTCTTATAATAATAATGAGATGACTCTGCTGTCCCTATCCTCTAATGATAATGAGGTCATTCTGCTGATCCTGCGCTATAAAGATAATGAGATTACCCTGCTGCTCTGCGTCTAATAATAATAACATGACTATGTTGATCTTGTTCTCTTATAATGAAATGACTCTGCGGACCCTGCTGTATAAATTATCCTGTGCTCAAATTAACATGAAATGACCCTGCTTACACTATCTAATGCTAATGAGATGAAGCTATTGACTCCAACCCTTATTGTAAGGAGAAGAATGCTGTCCCCACTCTCTTATAATATTTAGATGACTTTGCGGTTGTTGTTCCAATCTACACAGCAAAGCTGAAAAGCGAGTGATAGAAGCTTATTATGTATACTCCCCAGGTCAGTGTAAAAATTGGGAATTTTTTTTAGATATAGTCACCTAATTCTACTCCACCAGATTTTTTCTCATGATAGGTTTCCTATACAGTATATATTTTGAGAGTGAAGGAGGAGAACAAGTTCATAAGAAACTGTAGTTACCCCAAGGTTTTGCTTTAGCCGGGCAGCACTGAAACTTTTGGCTAATACCACAATCCCCTTCTGGAGGATGAAGCGCATAGCGACCTCTGCAGGAGAATGGTTGTACTTTGCAGCCACATTGGCCAAGACTGGATCTTCCAGCAGAACAGGAGAGCTCAGGTCCACCCTGCAGAAGGCATCAATGTTAGTAATGAGTCAAGAGTCAATGCAAAGTGATGATCTGTGCAGCAGGACACCCACCAGTTCTTGTCTCTGTGGGACCCCAGCACGCTGTACGCCACCAGCACAATGTCCTTGGTATTACAGTACGCCAGCAGCTTACTCTGACCCAGGTATACATGGCACTCCACCTGTAATCCAAAGGACAGTATCAATGGCATTGCATACTCTGCAAAATAGGTCACTGTCACTTTAAATATGTAATCGGTTCTCTACTGGAGAAATGGGGCCATGAGGGGCCAGAAGGTTTCTATGCTTCCCATCACTCAACTCATTGAAATATATTCTAAAAGGCTCACGGGAGTCTACAACGCCACCTACTCTTCAATTTATTAATCTAAAGGACTAACATTCCTAGTTAGGGAGAGTCACCATTTAGGTGTGTAGAGACTTACATGCCATGGTCGTCCACTGAAATCTAAATATATTCTAAAAGGCTCAAAGGGAAATGGGCTGGGACTCTGCAACGTCACCTATTCTTCAATTTTTTAATCAAAAGGACTAACATTCGTAGTTAGGGAGAGGCACCATTTAGCTGTGTGGAGACTACATGCCATGGTCACTCCACTGAAATTTAAATATATTCTAAAAGGCTCATGGGAAATGAGCTAGGACTCTACAATGCCACCTACTCTTCAATTTGTTGATCAAAAGTGGTCACTTTCCTAGTTAGGGAGAGGCACTATTTAGGTGTGTGGAGACTTATATGCCATGCTCGCTCCACTGAAAGCTAAATATATTTTAAAAGGCTCATGGGAAATGAGCTGGGATTCTACAACGCCAGCTACTCTTCAATTTGTTAATCAAAAGGACTAACATTCCTAATTAGGGAGAGACACCATTTAGGTGTGTGGAGACTTACATGCCATGGTTGCTCCACTGAAATCTAAATATATTCTAAAAGGCTCATGGGAAATAAGCTAGTACTCTACAACAACATCACCTACTCCTCATTTTGTTGATCAAAAGGGGTCACTTTCCTAGTTAGGGAGAGGCACCATTTAGGTGTGTGGAGACTTAGGTGCCATGGTTGCTCCACTGAAATGTAAATATATTCTAAAAGGCTCATGGGAAATTATCTGGAACACTACAACGTCACCTACTCTTCAATTTGTTAATCAAAAGGACTAGCATTCCTAGTTAGGGAGAGGCACCATTTAGGTGTGTGGAGACTTAGGTGCCATGGTTGCTCCACTGAAATGTAAATATATTCTAAAAGGCTCATTGGAAATAGGCTGGGACTGTACCGCGCAACCTATTGAAAGTAGCATCCTCTAATCAGATCCAACTCGGTGTGCAATGTATGTGGGAATAGAGCCAATCAGATATTCATCTTCAGACAGCTGTTTCAGATTGTTGCCCCTCATCAGTGCAGAGTAGAATACTGTTTGGCTAAATTACAGTGGTCACTAATAGTGTACAAGTCTCCACACACCTACATGGTGCCGCTACCTAATGAGGAACGTTACCCCTTTTGAGCTACTCCTAGAGCTTTTCACCCAGGCAGCCAATATCTACTCTGCAGTGATGAGGAGCAAACACCCCAAAACAGCCGTCTGCAGATGAGCATATAGTTGGCTCCAAACTCATTCACGTTGCAAGGCTCAATGAGTTTGATGTGAATTGAGGAATGCTACATCCAATAGGTGGTGCAACAAAGTCCCAGCTCCTTTCCTATGAGCCTTTCAGAATATATTTACATTTCAGTGGAGCCATTAATGGTGCATAAGTCCCCACACACCTGCATGCATGGTGCCTCTCCTTTAAGAATGTTAACCATTTTGACTAACTCAGAATGCTAGACCTTTAAATGGCCGACAGCAGGGAGCAGCAGATTGGATTTTACTCGGTCATAGATGAAGAAAAGGTTGGACAGGTGCAATGTCCCTCTAAGATTAGGAGAATTTACAAATCAATCAATGCGGCAACTTGAGAGCAATTATGGAGACGTTAATTATTAAACCCCAGTAAAGATATAAAAGGTAAAGTATACACAGAGTGCTTGGCGCAAATGTATGGACATGGCAGCCAGTCTATATAGTGTCATATACGGTATATACACACTACATATATGTACATGGCAGCCAGTCTATACAGTGTCATATATATATATATATATACACACACACTACATACATGTACATGGCAGCCGGTCTATACAGTGTCATATATATATACAGTATATACATGTACATGGCCGCCGGGCATGAGTCTATACAGTGTCATATATATACACAGTATATACATGTACATGGCCGCCGGGCATGAGTCTATACAGTGTCATATATATACACACTATATACATGTACATGGCCGCCGGGCATGAGTCTATACAGTGTCATATATATACACACTACATACATGTACTTGGCTGCCAGTCTATACAGTGTCATATGTATACACACTACATACATGTACATGGCAGCCGGGCATGAGTCTATACAGTGTCATATATATACACACTACATACATGTACATGACCTCCGGGCTTGAGCCTATACAGTGTCATATATATACACACTACATACATGTACATGGCAGCCAGTCTATACAGTGTCATATATATACACACTACATACATGTACATGGCTGCCAGTCTATATAGTGTCATATATATATACACACTACATACATGTACATGGCTGCCAGTCTATACAGTGTCATATGTATACTCACTACATACATGTACATGGCCACCGGGCATGAGTCTATACAGTGTCATATATATATATACACACTACATACATGTACATGGCAGCCGGTCTATAAAGTGTCATACATATGCACACTACATACATGTACTTGGCTGCCAGTCTATACAGTGTCATATGTATACACACTACATACATGTACATGGCAGCCGGGCATGAGTCTATACATTGTCATATATATACACACTACATACATGTACATGACCTCCGGGCTTGAGCCTATACAGTGTCATATATATACACACTACATACATGTACATGGCAGCCAGTCTATACAGTGTCATATATATACACACTACATACATGTACATGGCAGCCGGTCTATATAGTGTCATATATATATATATATATATATATATATATATAAACAATCTACATACACAGGGCCGCCGGGCGGGAGTCTATAAAGAGTCGAATATATACACACACTACATACATGTACATGGCAGCCAGTCTATACAGTGTCATATATATATACACACTACATACATGTGCATGGCTGCCAGTCTATATAGTGTCATATATATATATATACACACTACATACATGTACATGGCTGCCAGTCTATACAGTGTCATATATATACACACTACATACATGTACATGGCCACCAGGCATGAGTCTATACAGTGTCATATATATATACACACTACATACATGTACATGGCTGCCAGTCTATATAGTGTCATATGTATACACACTACATACATGTACATGGCAGCCAGTCTATATATATATACACACTACCTACATGTACATGGCAGCCGGGCATGAGTCTATACAGTGTCATTCACAGTGTGATTCTTAGACCCAACAGTGGAGTTGATTCTTGGGGCCCACTAATGGTTTTGATTCTTGGGAACCACCAGTGGAGATGATTCCTGGGCCCCACCAGTGGAGTTGATTCTTGGGCCCCACCAGTGGAGTTGATTCTTGGGACCCACCAGTGGAGTTGATTCTTGGGACCCACCAGTGGAGTTGATTCTTGGGACCCACCAGTGGAGTTGATTCTTGGGCCCCATCAGTGGAGTTGATTCTTGGGCCCCACCAGTGGAGATGATTCATGGGGCCCACCAGTGAAGATGATTCTTGGGGCCCACCAGTGGAGTTGATTCTTGGGACCCACCAGTAGAGTTGATTCTTGGGACCTACCAGTAGAGTTGATTCTTGGGCCCCCCCAGTGGAGATGATTCTTGCGGCCCACCAGTGGAGATGATTCCTGGGGCCCACCAGTGGAGTTGATTCTTGGGGCCACCAGTGGAGTTGATTCTTGGGACCCACCAGTGGAGCTGATTCTTGGGACCGCACCAGTGGAGTTGATTGTTGGGGCAATCAATGGAGTTGGTTAGTGGATCCACCAGTGGAATTTTTTCTTGGGGCCCACTAATGGTTTTGATTCTTGGGAACCACCAGTGGAGCGGATTCTTGGGCCCCACCAGTGGAGTTGATACTTGGTTCCCACCAGTGGAGTTGATTCTTGGGGCCACCAGTGGAGTTGATTCTTGGGCCCCACCCGCGGCGTTGATTCTTGGGCCCCACCAGGCTAGTTGATTCTTGGGACCCACCCGTAGAGCTTATTCTGGGACCCACCAGTTTAGTTGATTCTTGGGGCCACCAGTGGAGTTGATTCTTGGGCCCCACCAGTGGAGATGATTCTTGTGTCCCACCAGTGGAGATGATTCCTGGGGCCCACCAGTGGAGTTGATTCTTGAGGCCACCAGTGGAGTTGATTCTTGGGACCCACCAGTGGAGCTTATTCTTGTGTCCCACCAGTGGAGCTTATTCTTGTGTCCCACCAGTGGAGTTGATTCGTGGGAACCACCAGTAGAGATGATTCTTGGCTCCCACCAGTGGGGTTGATTCTTTGGGCCACCAGTGGAGTTGATTGTTGGAGCCACCAGTGGAGTCGATTCTTGGAACCCACCAGTGGAGTTGATTCTTGGGGCCCACCAATGGAGTCGATTCTTGGAACCCACCAGTGGAGTTGATTCTTGGAGCCACCAATGGAGTCGATTCTTGGAACCCACCAGTGGAGTTGATTCTTGGAGCCACCAATGGAGTCGATTCTTGGAACCCACCAGTGGAGTTGATTCTTGGGTCCCACTGGTAGAGTTGATTCTTGGGACCTACCAGTAGAGATGATTTTCGGGGCCACCAGTGGAGTCGATTCCTGGTGCCACCAGTAGTGGATTTAATTCTGCCTGCCCACCCTACAGCTCCTTTATATTACAGTACATGCTTTATATTCTGCCTCTTGCTTTTTGCCTCTTTATCTTTGTCTTTTTGCCTTTCCCAAGAATGCAGCTGCAGTTGC
>JAODAL010049158.1:25000-28394 GCA_025379985.1 Phyllomedusa bahiana
ATGGCAAGTAAATCCTCACACTGACCAATTTATTAGTCCCTCTCCTCAAGGAGAGATTTTTCCCCTTCTGGATATACACATTCATGTCATTATTCAATTTTTTTTTTTTTTAAATCCACTCATGTGATTATAATCAGGGAACTCAGCTGCTTCTGTTGTATCAAACGCCAGATTTTTCAACTGTATTGGCTCAGACTATGAATCTTTCATGTTAATATGTTTACTATGCTCCTGTTGGTGAATAAATGTTGTCCTGCAGAAACATCTTCTGTGTTTAAATATCTATTCCTCTGTGACCCAAGAAGAAGGGGGAGCTGAGGGGGTCCATCTTTCTCTTTAAGAATCTGGGGGCAGCAAACACAAGAAGTCAGCGCCAAGAGACACAGCTACCATTGTAAGATTTATCCCAATTTTTGCTTTTGCTGCGCTCCTCAGCTGGATCTCGCATCGTTCCAGTCATTAGAGGTTTGCTCTATAGGTCTCGTCTCTCTATTTCTGTAACTGTCTTTGCATGTTCTATGTCTTTTGTTCTTTACTTGTTGTATTGCACCTTATATTAAAGCCTAAAACTTTTAATAGTTTTGCCTTGTTGCTCTAAAGAACGTTATCATTTCCTTAGAGCAGGTATCCTCAAACTGCAGCCCTCCGTCTGTTGGGAAACTACAACTCCCATCATCCCCACTGTTATAGATTATATAAATGCATGATGGGAGTTGTAGTTTCCCAACAGCTGGAGGGCCACAGTTTGAGGATGCCTGCCTTAGAGTATTAGTGGTTGCCTGTGCATTTTGACTTTTTTGACTGGTGTGGCGTCTTATCATTCATATTTGATAAGTGGTGGCTCCATTTGTGTTCCTGGGTGTATGGCACATTGGGGGTGGGGGTAGAGGTGTGCTTAATCTTTGTCCTAAGTGAGAGGTAAGATTTAGCTTTGGAGTAGCAAACCCCGGTGGTGACACCAACATCACACGGGTGCATTGGAGATAAATTGGGTGATAGAATCCTCCTCCTTGACAGATTTGGTGTTATCAATTGAATCTAATCCCCAGCACCTGTTTATGTCTTTCCTTTCACTGAAATATTGTTGGCATCGGTGGGATCACAATCCCCTGCCTGTGTGTTCTTTCCCTTAATATGTTTATGTAGTCCAAAGTACCAGAGGATCCTCCAGTAGGCCCAAGTCCTGACACAATAATATACACCTAAGATATGAGGCCTGCAGAGCTCTAGCAGAAGACAACCCTATATCAATCAGACTTTTAACATTAACCACCTGATATCATACACAAGCAATTATTACTTGAAAGTGGATTTACAAAAAGAACTGAAACGGGTTGTCTCATCATGCTGTTTCACAGAGCCCAAGTCAGCTTTAGAGTCACACTTCCACCACTCTTCCTAGTCAGGCTGTGGGTGGTTCTATAGCAGTGATAAGCATATCAGCTCTGTATTCCCAGCTCTTTTAATTGCAATGACATGACTGCAGAAGATGTAATCTATAGTGCGGAGGGCTTCTGAGCTCAAAGTAAACAATCAAAAGTAATGAAATCTCCTTCGTTTGTTAGAGATAACACTCTCTGTTCTCAAGCTGGCAATGCCCTCACTCCCTGCTTTCTGTCTAATCAGAAAGGGAGAGCAGGACGGTAACCAGAGAAACTTGTGTGCACTCAAAGCAGATAAAATCTCTCTTATCTCCTGACCAAAGTAATATTGAAAAAGGAATGTATTTGGAAAAACTTTTGATTTAACGTTTCCTACATGTTGAAAGCTAATCTTTGTAGCGAGACGACCCCTTTAAAAGTGGACATGCACATGTCCTGTATAGATGATGGGTAAGCTCTCAGAATAATTTCCTCCGGTGGAAGTCCTATATTACAACTGTGAGTTACTCGGTCCTTAAAGGGTTATTACCATATCACTAGGATATGCCATCGAAATCTGCTCTTGGGAACGGACCCTCAAAAATTTCGGCTCAGAATGGAGATTCAGTCATATTTGCGCATGACTCTCCCTTCTGTTCTATGGGAGTTCCCATTACAAGTGAGCACTGTGTTCTATACTCAGAACTCCCATAGAACAGAATGGAGAGTTGTGTCTCAATCCTGAGCCAAAACTTTCAGGATCCTGTTCACATCTCTAGGACCTGCACCTATCAAACGTTGATAGCATATCCTATAGAGTCTAGGGTGAATACACCCCCTTTAGAGCCCCTTCATACAATATTAAGATTACAGGAACATCTTCCTTCTGAAATATGTGGTTTTTTTGTGCATCTTACCTACCTTGAGGGAGAAAGGAAAGTGCATTATAAACAGGTCCAAGTATTCCAGCTGAAGATCTTGCAGGGACTTTTCCAGACCTTTGCGGACAAGTTCGGGAGAGAAAAATGTGCACCAAAGCTAGATAAGAAACAAATCAATGAATTATTTAATTACTAGAAATTCAATATTATAATTTAATATTTTCAGGATGTTAATAGTTTAGCATTAAGTTTCATGTATGCACAGTATCCAATGAGCTCCCCCTACTGGTGGCTTCATGCAGCCAGAATTGTATCATGTAACTCTAATTGTGTCTATATAGGGGGTTTGGAGGTTTGGTTTAGAGATACATAAAAAAAAATTCTGGATCTTGATATAATTTAATATTCTTTCAGGATGTTAATAGTTTATCATTAAGTTTCATGTATGCACAGTATACAAGAGCTCCCCCTATCTGGTGGCTTCATGCAGCCAAAAATTGTATCATGTAACTCTAATGTGTCTATATAGTGGGTTTTAGAGGCCTGGTTTAGAGATACATAAAAAAAATTTGGATCTTGATATAATTGAATATTTTTCAGGATGTTAATAGTTTAGCATTAAGTTTCATGTATGCACAGTATACAATGAGCTCCCCCTAGTGGTGGCTTCATGCAGCCAGAATTTTATCATGTAACTCTAACATGTCGATGTAGTGGGTTTGAAGGTTCGGTTAAGAAATACATAAAAAAATTCTTGATCTTTTTAGGTTAAAAACTCTTTACCTTCCCCGTATAGAATATGTCCTCTCTCTTGACGGTGCCATCTGCGATTTTGGCACGAATGGCGCTGCCGATCTCAACCTCATTGCCGTAGATGTAAGCGCAATCGATGTGTCTGTAGCCGAGATCGATAGCGATTTTTGTGGCCTCTTCACCGAGATGTTTTGGGACCTAAAGAAAAACAAGAATTTACACAAAAAAAACCCAAAACAGCAAAAAAGAACAAAAAGAACCGATGAGGCTGTAACACTGTAACCTTCCCGATTTCCACAGACCCTGAATACTACATAACTGAATTGTTCTATATACTTCCTTGTACGCTTTTGGTTATACTATGGGGTCAGTCTCAGTGATAGAAAAAAATTCCCCCCC
>JAODAL010049159.1:0-28394 GCA_025379985.1 Phyllomedusa bahiana
ACTTTGCAAATTTATAATGGCAAGAAAAAGGCAATTAACAAGTAAGACAGACAGATATGTATAACCCTTAGAAGTGTAGGTCTGTCTAACAGAGACATTGCCAAGAAAGCCGAGCTGACTAGGGATGCACTAAAAAATTCGAGTTTGGGCCAGATGCTGAATTTTGAGAAATTTGGGCTGAACGCCGAACCGAATGCTGAACCCCATTAAAGTCAATGCTAGATGAGGTTCTGGTTAATTTTTATACTAACACAGGTGAGGAAAAGCCGCAATTACCTTCCATAAGAGTAAAAGGGATACGTGGAACAACTTAGTGAAGACAATTTGACTCTAAGGGCGACATGTATGAAGATTGGTACGTCGAGGCACTCGTTTTCACGGATTTTTTCGTGAAAACTGCGCCTGATGTCTGTCGGCGCCGAAGTGCGCTCATAAATGCGGTGTAAAGTTCCCCGCGCTTCCCCTAACATGTATTACGTTTAGACACAGGTCCGAAATCAGCGAAAAATCATTAGGCATGTTAGTGAAGAGCAAACATGTATTTTTGCTTCTTTCACCTTTTATTCTATTTAGTATATACAGCAAGAGCCAGCACAGCACAGGTGTTGCTGGGATCTGTGGTACTCCAAGCAGGATTTCTATGTTCCCACGGCTTATTTCGGTTCGTATTTACAGACACATTTAAGTCCGCAAATAAATCACCAACTCAGCCTTAAATAATGAACAATTAGCTTAGAATTGATGCCAATGGAAAATACGGATGTATTTGCGGGCGTAAATATGTCCGTTAATACGCCCACAAATACACGTATTTTCCATTGGCATCAATTCTAAGCTAATTGTTCATTATTTAAGACGTATTTGGTGATGTATTTGCAGACGTGAATACGTCCGTAAATACGAACCGAAATAAGCCGTGGGAACATAGAAATCCTGCTTGGAGGACCACAGGTCCCAGCAAGACCTGTGCTGTGCTGGCTCTTGCTGTAGATACTAAATAGAATAAAATGTGAAAGAAGCAAAAATACATCTTAAAATTTTGGTATTAAAAAAGACAAAAAATTACATCTGTACAACATCATCATTGGCTTATTTAATGTAAAATTTGTTTAATTTTCTCCGTATTTTTAAGACCTTTTATAGCTGATATTCCATTCTTTTGAGATCCTATATATCGTTCCTTTAATTTTAAATGATCAACTTTTTCAATACATTGAATTTGTTTTTATACAACTTAGATATTTATCTTTATTAATTAATTTTATAGACAACTCATTTTTATTAGTGTACTGTTGTAACAGTAGACCTAGAGCACATTTGGCGCCATTACAATAAGTTGTAGCTTCACTGCGCCTCCTCCGATTCAGGTAGACCACATTGAACTAGGTCTGTCTGCGGAGCTGTAATGCGCCTCACTTTGCCAACTGGCATTCCTACATGTGTCGGTGTTTTCGAATCTGGTGCGTCCCACCCCAGAACGCCCACAGCATGCCCAGATAACGCCCCATCAGATTAGGCGCATTACAAAGTGGCGAAGCTTGCGCCTAATATCCCATTTAAGCGTCCGAGAGTGGAGTCAGCACAGTGAGGCGCAGTATACGCCTGAAAACAGGCGGAAAGCCCAATCATACATGTCGCCCTAAGAGTCAAAGAAAAAAATTTACAGGCTAAAATAATTTATTTCTTTCAATGGCTAACTGAAAAGATGAGGACAGCATAGCTATATGAGGTGCAGTGGTAGCAGCTGCTACAGGGTCCCTTTGACACATAAGAAGACGCTGGTATTGTAAAAGGCACTGGGTAACTGGCAGCAACCCCCTATCACTTTTTCAGCAGGGTCCAATAACATGTCTTATATGTGGTGGCAGCAACAACATCCCAACAGGAAACATGGAGGCTCAGCTGGCAGAGCCATAGCTATAGGGCATGCAGTGGTAGCCAGGGCTGCAGTTAGTCATCTATTAACCGTTTCAGGACCCATGCAGCTAAATCAAATGGGACCCCCACCTATTATTAATTCCTATTTTTTAACATAACACTGGGACCCTTTTTGATTAGGGCCCCTGACAGGAGTACTGTCCTATCGGCACCCGTGCCAGTTACCATGTGCCATTTCCAATACCGGTGTCTTCTTATGTGTCCAAGGACACCTAAGGATGCAGGGTCCCATAGCATCTGCTACTGCCAGGGGTGCCAACAGGGCAGTACGGGCAGTACTCCTATCAGGTGGTTAAACTGCATTAAAAATGTTCCTTGGAGGAGGAAGCGTGATGGACTGTGGCTCTTTTGCTAGATCCAGAGTTGATAATCTGCACAGGTTGACTAGTTTTTGATGCATCATGCAAGAATACAAAAAGAAGCCAATAGGCTTCAAAGACTGGAATTGCCCGCACAATCTCCAGACTCAAACCCCATTGAGCTGGTTTGGGATAATCTGGATAGTAAGGTGAGAGTAAAGCAACCTACAAGTGCAGCACATTTGTGGAAACTTCTGCAACAATGTGGGAAAAGAATTTCTGAACAATATCTGAATGCAATTGTGGAAAGAATGCCTTGGTTGTGTTCAGCTATTATATCAACCAGAAGCGGTGAGTGTAAGGCTATGTTCACATGGCTTAACTGCGGGATGTAATTACGCCCCGCAATTACGCCGTGTAGACGGGGGCAGGGCGAGAGCGGGGGAATGAGCGGGGGGCCGGCACTTCGCCGGCCCATTGACTTGCATTACCAGCGGCACGTATACGCCGCGGGTAATTCACATGTCACTTATCTCCCCGCCCGGCGGATTCGCCGAGCACGGAGAGGAGACGTAATCCATAGTTCTCTATGAGAACTGTGGATTACCGTAATCAATGGGCCGTTTTCAGCCCGTAATTTGCGCACTTCGGCGCGTAATTACGGACCGAAATATGGCCCATTTTAAGCCGTGTGAACATGGCCTAAAGTGTCGAAAAACTAGATTTAATTTGTTGAAACAAAGTCAATCCATTATTCTTCTCTTTCATTTCAAAGTACATTTAAGACAATAAATAAATAAAATAAATAAATCTATGAAAACTAGAAACATTGAGGTGCCCTAAAACTTTTGACAGATAGTACATGTTATATTGCAGTAAAGGATGTATAACAGATTGTGACATATGCAAATCAACTGATCTAAAAATCTCTGCTTCCAATGCATTTCCTCAGTATGGTATAGACAGGTCCATCACTGACCCACACATAATCAGAAAAGGTGTGTTTTCTTATGTCTATACATTGTATAACAAAGTTTAAAATAGAACTCAAAATGTGTATCATTGTACAGTCTGATTAAGAAATGATGGTGCAAAATTGAGCCTTAGTATTGATAACCAGGAGCTCCTACCACAAATTTATTAAAAAGAAAAGACACACTAACCATCCAAGTTTTATTTATACACTACAAATGTTATATAGTCCTGTAATGCTGCACTCTGGTTGGCTACTATGGGAAATAAGCCAACTTTAACCCTTTACAGCTCTGTAGCATTGTGCCCTGCTGTTAAAACCCCTTAGTCACCAATGTCCCTCTAACACACCAAGCAAGAAATAGCTGAAATGTAAATCATTGCTGTAGAATCTTCCACACCCTGAACAGGAAATGTTAGTCTGAAGCTTGCTGTGCAGAGCAGGCTCTGTAAAAACAGACCCACTGCATAGGAAAAAAAACAGAGAAAACATCATATGCTGATGGTATCATATACATTTAATTTTATCACTTGATCAGCCATCTTGGGCATCCAACAGATCTGTTGTGGACAAGGCATTAGGACAAGGGGCAAGACAAAGCATTTTGATGCCCTAGGCAAGTAAAGCTAATAGAGCCTGCCTACTCCATGAAAAAATTTAAATCCCTGGCTCTAACTTGATGTACACTGCCTTACGAACCTCTTCAGTCTACAGTGAAATGAGACAAAATAACACAACTGAGCTAACATAAGAGCGCCATTACTAAAAATATATTGGTAGATGCCATAAATTGGTCTCCGTAGACCTAGTTGTACATAGTTGCGCACCATGCTTGATATTTTAAAGGGGTTTTACCATTTCGTGCCTGGTTTGTCCTGCTTCAGCTTTCAGTGTATGACCCAGCAGGCTTAACATCACTATGCCTTTCTCCACAGTGTGCTCACTCTAGTCAAACATAATAATAATAATAATAATCTTTTTTTATATAGCGTGCAAACATAGTTACCGCTCAGCACTTTCAAATTGTCACAGGGTGAAACAGTACGTCCATCTGTACCATTAAAAGTACTATACAAATGAGACACACAAGGTGTGAGTGGCATCTGCACGTGAGACTTACAGTTTTTCGGGTGCTACTGGGTGAACATACTCGGTAAGAAGTGCCAGTTGACAATGGTCACCGGCCATGTTTTCATAATTAGGGGGGTGGTTTACATTAAAAAAACTGATGAAAACCATGCCACCAGACTGTACATCTATATACGGATTATGTGACTGTGAGTGCCCTAGTGTAGGGAGTGACAAACTGTGTGTGATCCCTCGCAAGTTAGGGATCTTGGTAGGCCAGACGAAAGCTGCTTCTTCAGGGACCTCTTAAACTGGTGAGGTTGATGAAATTGTACCGATTCAGCCCGCAAGAGTTAGCGTGTTCCAGAGAATTGGCTGCTGCACGTGTGACATCTTGTAGGCGGGCAGAGGTTCAGATGATTGTTTTGGAGTGTAACTTGTTATCTAGCAAGCAGGAAGAGGAGAGAGCGGGTCGGGTGGTAGACAGAGACGAGAGGGGTGATGTAGGGCGGGTGCAGCGCTTGGGCGAGCAGCTTGTTCCCTTAATGGGTGAGAGTGATGAGTTCTATTCTGTATTCCTGTACTTGGATGGGCAGTGCAGGACTGACACAGGGTAGACCAGGCGTCAGTATAGTGGCTGGAGAGAAAGATGAGCCTGCTGTTGCATTCCAGGAAGATTGGAGAGGGGAGAGTTTGCAGAGAGGATGACCGGATAAGACAAGGAGTTGCAGTAGCAAAACGAGAAAGAATAGAGCAATGTACTGAGAGTTTGAGTTGTTTCCACAGTGAGAAAAGACGGATGGTATTTGGAGATTGTATTCACTTGAGGTTGCAGTGACAGGAGCGGTCAATGGATTGGGCCATATATATGGGTTGAAGGTCAGATCAGGAATCTAAGTAGCAAGGCCTGCTGCCTAGGACGAAATCGGTGGATCCGGTTACAAGCATACAGAACAGAAATAGCACTGCGGGTGGGGCTGGTTAGTAGATGGCGGAAAGACACGAAGTTCCCCAGTCGTTAGTGAGGTTTAGGTTTTCAGCATTGCGCAGATCGATGAGGACCATGATTCCGATGACAGCGGGACAGAAGTCACTGGAGTTTTGTAGCAGGGTTGGAGTCGCATGTCACGGTTTGTAGGAGGTGTATTAACGCGAGGTGTCTCCGGGCCACTCGCCGCCAATTTAAAAGGGGCGGGGGGGAAGGGTGATGGTACTGGAAAGGGCCAAATGCTATGATGGTTTGTTCCAATGGGGCTGTTAAATGAAAAAAGGAGAGACTAGAAACTTGATCCACTGAGGAAACTCAACAGCAAGAGGAGAGGAGAGTCGGGTTGTGTTGATTTTACTGAAGAATTGAAGAAGACTGGACATAGTAGCTGACTGCGAAAAGAGGTCATGTACTGAAACATGTCGCGCGTCTGGCTCGTCGATGCTCTTGTCACTTGGTTGGTTCGTATCTTCGCTGGAGATGAGGCTTTACACTAGGCTCACATCAGTGTAGCAGCTGATAAAACACTACAATTGCGTAATGTATTTTTCTATTAATGATGAATGAAAGGTCCGACTTGAAAATGTTTATTATTCAATTTGAAAGCTTCCCATATAAATTTTACTTTGGGGCAAAACCCCTTCAAGTGATTACAGTGCAGTTACATCCCATGACTAACAGGTGATGTGTACTCTTAATGCAGTTGTTTACTTCCTTTTTCTTCTCCCATGCTGGTTCGTGGCCACCATCCTGTCGACTTCTCTAGTCATGACCTTTCCTGTGCTCTATCAGATATCGTTTCTCTTTATACAGCATCTTAGACTCTTCATTTTAATAGAATCTCCCTAGTAAACTAGTTAATCTACTAGTTCTTTTTAAATAAAATGGTCAAGATAGGATGTGTTCTGGCGGAGTTTTGCGATCCTTTAAATTAAAGTGCTTTTTCGCACTAGTTGTTACTGCGCAGACACTCATATGTTGTATTGGCAATATTCTGCTTCTTTAATATATATAGGGAGGAAGGGATGCCTACCATTTCTGTTTACCCTGCACCCCGCCCACTTTCATCAGGCGTGTTATATGAGTGCAGCTGCAAGGCTTGCGTGTTTTTTTCTTTCTTTCTCTCTGGATAACTGGAGGTCGGTTGACCCAATGAGCTACGCCAGAATTTGGCTGAGTAAAGATAGCGATAGGACCAGACCCGACCTGAGAATGCTCGTTGTAAGTTTCGTGGATTGGCTTAGCATTTTCTTAGATCAAAAACATGTGAACTAAGTAATCTCAAAGTTTTTTCATGTAGGATAGATAGCATAAAATGCTTCCTTTAGGGATTTCCATGTGTTATGTTTTGCCTTTTTGCAGTGTGTGCCACTTTGTCAATGGTGTGCGTGAATTTATAGTAGATATATATATATATATTATACTAATTATTTCATATAAATAAATATAATTATTTTATATATATATATATATATATATTATGACCAGCAACCATGCCAGCTGGGCACCAGGATTTCACATGTGTTTTCAGAAAAAATTATTTTGTGCAGAACTATGTACGTTGTCATTTCGCATATTCTTGACTTTTAATCCATATCATGGTGAGGTAAGGGTGCTCCATTTTGGTTCACTCCTGCACCCCCGCCCACTTCACAGGCTGTTATATGAGTGCAGCTTGCAAGGTTTGAGTGTTTTTTTATTACTTTCTCTCTGGATAATGGAGGTCGGTTCGTTACATAATGAGAGGCCTGATTTTGGCTCTTATTGAGAGTACAAGATTAGCGTGAGGATTCCAGGGACTATGTTCTATGTAATATATTGCCCTTTTTACTGTTGTGTCTCTGTTTTTGGAGGTTTTTTTTACCACTTTTTTCAGTGTTGGTGATGAATGTGTCTGACAGGCACCTCTCCATTAATATAGCTGGGACTTGGCGTAGTGACCTAGGCCTGAGATGCTAACCCCTCCACTTGTAACTTTTACCCAGTTACCCAATACATAGGGTATCTTACTGGAAAGAGCTGTGTTACCATCAGAAGTAGACCTAATGTGATTGTCCTCTTCTGAGTTTGGGCCTGCAGCTATGCTATTTTTTAAGGTGGAAGACCTATATCCATGAGGACCATCCCATCTGATATATCAGCTACAGCTGCCATGTTTTTCCTTTGACAGGCCGCGAGTTTGGGGTTCTGGAAGTGACAGTGAGAGGAAGTTAGTGCCAGCCTTGGGTAACAAGAAGCACTGCTAGCTGACACCAAACCTCAGTGATAGTAATGGAGAGGCGTCTGTTAGACAACTCCATTACTAACACTGGGAAAAAGTTACTGTACAAAAAAAACAGACACAACAAAAAAAAACTTTATTTAAATAAACACTCCCCCAATTGTTTTCTATTGATTAGACACCATTTTTATTAAGGATATGATTACATCGCTGTTCAGACATAAGAATCCACTGTAGTGCTTAGTTCAAACGGGATCTAACGGTAAGAATAAAAGATCAGATACAGTAACACAACATACATGGCTATGGCTATGCCCAATACCCCCATCACAATCTGCTTTACTATCATAGCCTGCTCTGGGGGCTATAGTGTCACCTACCTTCCCCTAACACTAAATAATAGCTGGGTGAAATCCCCTTTGGCAGGCAGTCAGAAAAACTGATTATCTGCTATTGAGGATGGGGCGCCACCCAGCTTTCTGGATGCTGGATAGGCTACAGAGTGCCCTAGAAAGCTGGGGTCTACCACACCATCCTGAGGAATCTCAGAAAGCTTGCGGGTCGCTGCTTGTTCTGATGGGATGATACAACCCCCAACTCTCCTCATGACCCAACTAATCCCCATCTGTCACCTTCAAAACTCCCCAAATCCCACCTCTATACCTACCTATTCCCTCATGTCTAAACCCCCCCCACTCCTCTACCCTTACCGCCACCACCACTCTAAATATACCTCACACTCAACTGTACCCACCTGTCTACCCCCACTCTAAATCTCCCCTCTACCCTCAGGAAATACACTTGTCATGGAGAGTGTCAGGCATTCTTTCCTCTTCACAGCAGTTGGTGCTTTGTTGAGCAGCTTTGTGGCTTCTCCCTCTCTTCCCAGTAATTGCATCCTGGGGTCATTCCATTCAGATACCCCCCCATACTCCAAGTAATTAGATGCTATCAGAAGAATGTAGAGGCATTAAGAGAGGCTTGAATCTGACCTCCTCCAGTGCCCCTCCATTCACCACTGCTACCAATGAAATCAGCAGAAATGCTGGGCACCTGCTGTGTCTGCTCTGGTTGATGGTCGCCTACCTCTACCTATCCATCATGATTACTAGCAAGGACATCTTGCTGACCTTAGATTTGTATATTAGGTGCATGATAGTAGTTGGAATTGTAGACACTAGTGAGGTTAAGTTTACACATAGCCGACACATTGCAGGCAAGTTTTGGCTACTATGTGTATGAAACTGCACTGGCATGCATATCAGTTTGATTTTCAATATGGCTTCAGATAAAAGCTGTTTGCTTGTCAGTTGCTGTGTGGTATTGCAGCAAAACAGCTGCTGTGCAGGCATCGACCACTGGAGCTACATTTGGGGCTTGCTCTGCCGCCACCACACCATCTCACCCCACCCCCATCCACCAATTACCTACATCTCTAGATGCCCGTGGAACCACATTCCTCTATAAAATAACACAGACCACCGACTGGAATGAAATGGCCACAGCAGCCGTTTTATTAACAAAAATAAACATTAAAACTTTAATTTGCATATATAATATATATAATAACAAATCCAAAATACATACCACATACATAAATACTATACATATTCAAAACTCTCTATGTGGCATATATGTACTCCATATGCATACCCCGTAAACCATATCTGTTAAACCAAATCAGAACTCCCCCAACGTTTCCTTTTTCCAAAAATCAACAAATTAATAGTAATCCATGGCAAGCAAACGTGCCTTACTCCCACTGGGGCATAGAGGTCCTGTTGAGCTAAAAAACGACCTGGCGACCTAAATCCAGAGGGACAAAAAGATCTCACCCCAGCCGCATTCCATGGCTCTGGAGGTCCAAAAAGCCTGGATTTACATATATAGGCTCACCCATTCGCGCTCTCAGGGATGTACCTGCGCTGAAAGAGCCGCCACCTTCGCTCCAGGCGGGTGTCAACCGCCTTCTATCGACCTATAAAACTCGAGGGGAAGGTCATATCCCTTAATGACTCCCTCACCCAAAAACATCTCCTCCAACTCCAAGAAACCCCTGCCGCCAACAAGGCCTCTGCCTCATGACACCTCATGCATTGAGGCCCCACACAAGCCAACTGACCCTTTCGTATACCTTCCTGTATCCCACCAAAGCCACAAGTCTAGCACCTTACCGCCGTCAAGTGAACTTCGTCGGGACTTCCCTCAGAAAAATTCCCCTCTCCCAGACTCTTAATTCCAAAATGCCGATGACCGAAAACATACTACGCCGTTCCGGGCTACAAAAACCTGCCATCGGAACGGTTCTCATGTCTCACACGCGACCTATTTAAACTATATCCACTGAGCGAGCCCCCTCCAATGATGCCGGAATCTACTCAATATCGATACCCAAACAGAATGACCATATCAGGGAAGACTCCGACATCACAAGCCGCCAATTTCAAAACTTAATGCTTCGCGTTAGCTCCCTGGTGATCACCAGCCTAATCATCCCCCTAACATGCAAATACCAGATCGTCCGGATGTCTATCTCAAGCCGCAAACGCATGATTCGGACTGCATCATACATCCCCATTCACCGCATTATACTCGCCTCCCCAACCACAATCAGAGCCAGCTCCTAGGTTCTCCCTCCAGCGGGCGCCCATTCGGCCAGATGAGAAGTTCGACACGCCTCGTGCTCCCCAAATGACATCGAATTGCTAGGATCCAGACGAGGGAGGGGGCCCCCGAGGACGCCTCTGTAGAATAGACAAATATTGACGAACACACACAATAAGAATCACGCGCCCCAGCCCCTATTGCCGTCCCTCACGCCACAGCCGCTAGTGATTCGTAGGGCGAGATCAGTATGAACGTGCTTTACGCCTGTTTTCATCAGTAACTCGCGCCCTCCGGACTCCGAATCCTAACTGTCGGACGCTAGGGATGCAGTGTTAGCCGCGCAGCGTTCGCACATTTCACGCTGTTGCCCCGCATGACCCAGGGTGCGGGGCAATGCGCAGCGGTAGGGAGGGCCGCGCTGTAGAGTGTTCCGGGGCGGGGACTGCGGCCGCGCTTCGAAAACTCCCCGAGGCTGTACGATCACGGCTGCCAAAGCGCGCACCATATGCAGCGCTCTGCCCCCCTGCTCGAGATCAGTCAGGACCTAGTCTTATTTGGCTCCTATATAGCTATGGCGGCGGAGAAGTGAAGCAAATGAATCGGAACATGAGCACGAAGAACAGTAGAAGATCGCAAATGAGAATTCCCTCGGCGCTCGCTCATATGTGCAGCATGGAGTATGATTCCCAAAAATCGCCTTTATAAAAGCGGAAAACATTCTCAGAAATGAGCGCAAACTCAAAATAAAAGATAAAAAAAAAATAAGAAAATCCATTTTCCAAAAATCTAGAACTGGCCGCATTTTAAATGATTTAGGATATTGGAAATTTTACTGGGAAATTAAACCAGCTATTCAATTCTGGAAAGCTCTTATCAGGTCGGCATAACCGGCGAATCAGAATAGAGCGACAGTGAACCATTAAAACCTTAGTGGAGAAATATTGACCACTCAGAATCAATAGGGGGGACAGTTCAAGAATATAGTAATAAAAATGCAGAATAAAGAAGCTGATTGGCTGTGCTAGCGGGGGCTAGCTATCATGCGGCCAATCAGAATAGTGAGCTGGACAGGGACCACATTATAGCCTTACTGGAGAAGTTTGTCAACCAATCATAAATCAAAGGGGGGACAGTTCAAAATACAGGTAAAAAAGGCGACAAAAGAGCCTCGACTCGCGGCTTGAACTAGCGGGGTGCTTGGCTATCCAACAGCAATCAGAGCACGAAAGCTACTCTCCTCATTGTAGTCTTATGGAGAGATCGGCGCAATGCGCAATCCTCTGGCACATACAGGCCGTGGCAATGGAGTATGAATAAAAAAATAATTTTATTTACGTTGTTAACAATATTCTCTGACTATAGTAAGAGCTGAACATTCTATAAACATTCTTCGCCAATTAAATCACGAACAAGGTTTAGTTGGCCGGAGCGGGCACGGCTACTATCGAGGAATTGAATAAGAGTGAATTAGCCGGGGAGAATTACAGTAATTCAAATTCTGTAAGCTATTATAATTGGTCAGCATAACCAGCCAATCAGAATAGGAGCGACAAAGACCCATTATAAGACTATGGAGGTGATATTAACCAAATCTAGAATAGCGAGGGACAAAGATCCCATATTCATGCTATGGATGATGTTTAGGACCAATCAAAATTCAAAGCGGGACCATGTTCAAAAAATCAGTAAAAATACAGAAAGTGCTGATTGGTTGAGCTATGCGGGGGCTTGGCTATCTCGGCAATCAGAGTGCGAGCTACTTCTCCCATTGTTAGTCTATGGAGAGGATCGGCGCCCCATAAAATGTTTGCAATCTCGGCATCAGCGCCAGTGCGGCATGGCTAGGTATGTTATAAAAAAAAATATCATTCTTTATTAAAGTGCTAAAATATTATCAGATAAAAGCCGGGAAACATTCTCTAAAAATAAATCTGTTGTGAATCCCCCCCGAACAACGCGTGTTTGTCGCCGAGACCTAGCGCTACATAAGGAATAAGCCATCAATAGAGAAACTTTGCCGGAGTATACAGTGAATTCGAATTGTTTAAGCTCTTTCATTGTTTCGTCATAAACAGCAATCAGAATAGGGAGCGACACGGGACCCTTTAACCTTATGGAGATAAATTTGACCAATTCATATTCAAAGGCGGACAGTTCAAATAAGACAGTAAAAAGGCTGAAAAGAAGCTAGTTTGGTGTGATTGTATCCAGCGGGCTGAGGGACTAGTCCAGATGAGTCAATTCAGAGCTCGCGAGCTACTTTCTCATAGAGTTCTATGGAAAAGGAAATGCAAGAGCGAGATGTCATGTATTGTGATTGGCTAAGTTAAAAGAGGAGCGGTTATTTGGACCAATGGGAGAGAGTAGAGGGCAACGCTCCTATGGCGCTTGTTCTAATGCAATCTGAAATACAATGTACATGGCGAAATCATGATAAGACTACAGAAGTTGTCCGATGTGTCATATTAAAAATATTCTAATAATATAGGGTTGCCTGGTAACAGCAATAAAAATATTATTATTTCTAATAAAATCAGGTTTTATTTCTTTATTTTACGTCTCCGAACTCTCTCACACCACATATCTATTGATCCTTGGCTAAAAAATAAAGAAATAAACCTGATTTTAATTGAATTAATATTTTTTGATATTTACCCCCATATTATTCAGGCATTTTCATATACACATCAGGACAACCTTTGGTGTATTATCATTTTGATTTCGGCACTATGTACAGTTTTATTTCAGGGTGATTGCATTTTAGAAAAACCCATAGGAGCGTCGCTTGCTTCCTCCCAATTTGGTCCAAAAATAACCGCAACTATTTTAACTTAGACGATCACCAAAACAGAGCACTGCTCTGCATTTCTTTTTCCCATAGAACTTTTCCTATAAGAAAGTAGCTCGAGACGATTTCTGACCTCCCTGGCTAAGCTGGATGAGGCCCGCCGCTTCAACCAGTCTCTTTCACTGCCTTTTTACTGTATTTTGCTCTACCCTGTCCCGCTTTGAAGATATGATTGGTCAATATTTCTCCATAGGTAAGAAGGGTCCTCGTCGCTCCTCTATTCTGATCTGGATACATTCTCCTTTACATTGGTTAGAATGGGTCCCTGTGCTCCTATTCTGATTGGTCAAATTCTCCTCAATAGGTTAGAATGTGCCCAACTGCGCCGCATCCTATTCTGATTGGATGGGTTTATGCGACTAATGAGAATAGCTTAAACAATTCCTGGATTACATGTATTTACGGCAAGTCTCTCTATTGCAATTTCCCTATGTAGCGCCGGTCTCGGCGACAAACGCTTTGTTAGGGATGTTTTAAAGATTTATTTTGAGAGGAAGGTTTCCACGCGTTATCTGATAATGTTTTACACTTAATAAATAATATGATTTTTTTTTTATTCGATACTTTCATGTCCGCACGGAGCTGAGCGCAGAGATTTCATGTTGCGCGATCTCTGCATAGACTACAATGAGCCGAGCAATTAGCTCGGCGCTATGATTGGCCCTAGATAGCCAAGCCCCCGCCCCTAGCTCAACCCAATCAGATCTTTTCGGTTATTTTTACTGTATTTTTGAAACGGTCACCGCTTTGTTGATTTTGAAGTTCGGGCCAAACATCTCATAGGATATACTCCTGTAGTGGCTTTGTCTCTCACTATTTCTGACCTTGGTCAATTGTTCCTCCATAAGTCTATACATGGGTCTTTGTCGCTACTATTCTGATCTTGGTTCAATTCTCCTCCCATAGTCCTTATAATGGGTCTTTGTCGATACTATTCGGAATTGGCTGTTGCAGTTTCATGCCCGAACAATGGAGAATGCTATACCGATATCTTGAATTTACTGTATTTACGGCAAGTCTCTCTTCATTGCAATTACGATGTAGATCCAGTCTCGGCGGACAAACCCCGCGTTGTCGGATTTATATTTGATTTATCCTTTATAGAGGTCTTCCTTCGCAGCACTTTTTCAGAAGAATATAATACATTTAATTAATAAAGATCGTTTTTGTTTTACATCATACTCCATGCACGCACGCGCATGAAGAGCCAGAGATCATTGCATTGCGCCACCATCTCCTCCATAGATCTACAATGGGAGAAGTAGCTTGAGCTTGATTGGCTGGGATTAGCCAAGCCACCGCTAGCGCCAGCACCAATTTCAGTCTCTTTGCAGCATTTTTACTGTATTTTGCCAACTGTCCCGCCTTTTGATTTTGATTGGTTCTAAACTCTCCATATGGATATAATGGGTCCCTGTCGCTCATATGTCTCTGCACAGATTGGACACCACGAGATACGCACAAGCACCCGCTAGCTCAGCCAATCATTTTTTTTCTGCATTTTTATTGTTTTTGAATTTCCCCGCCTTTGATCTGTTTGGGTCAATAGTTCACCTGTTTTAATGGCTCACTGTCGCTCCTATTCTGATTGGGCTGTTCGCCGCCCAAAATGAAATACTTTAAATTTGAATACTGTTTTTTCCCTAAAATTTTCCAAATACCCTAATTCTTGAGTACGCCGTTCAGATTTTTGGAAAGGTTTTTTTTTAAATTTTTTTATTTTTGGGGTTTCACCCTTTTTTTCAGTTATTTTTTTCCCCCCTTTTATAAAGGCATTTTTTTTTTCCAAACCCGCACGGAAAATTTTTTAATGATTTCTCGCTGTTCTCCACCTGTCCCATAGAATACATGTGAGGGCCCCCAATGTCCCCCCCACTGCGCCCATGTCCCCCACTGAGCCCCACACACTGGCGAGGCGCAGGGAAACTTTTCCCCCGAAATGTATGAAAGTGCCTACCTCGGGCGGCAAATCATAGGCCAGCGCCGCACTGCACCAAAGTCCCGCACGCGCCTCAAACACGGCGGGGCAGCGGACTTCCCGTATGTAAGCGCGCCCCACGCCGACAAAAAACGGGGCGCAGATTTCGCCGGAAAACCGGCGAAAGGGCGCCCCGACGTGGCAGATTCATACAGTCGCCCTAAAAATGTAGACGCACAAGACCCTTTTCTATCCGATTCCCATCGCCCAATCCGCGCACGACATCCGGGCCAGACCCAACTCGCACTTTCCCCGGGGTGCCCCGATCCGAAAATAATGTGGGGCAAAATCCTTTGGATTCAACCCCATTGCTTCTACACATCTCCTGAAAACTGCCGTAAACTGAAATCTAGAAACAAAAAAACCCATCCTCATGAACTAGGAGCGGCCCACCTTGGACCCTCCGCAAGGGCCAAAAAGCCCGCACTCATTCCACCGGGCACATTAAAGCCCCTGGAACCCGTCGCAAAATTACCCTTCTGCCCCTGCCCAACTGGTCTGTTTTTTGATCGCCGGATCAAAAAACTGACCACGTCCCCAGTGACTTCCAAATCTTCAGCCTGCACACCTCCCCCTCTGGACCGACTGGGGGACACCAGCTCCCCTATCCTTAAAGCCCCGAAGAAAGCCAATGCAAAAGCGAGGCGAAATAAGGTCAATTCGTAATTGGAGGCGGCAAACCCAAAAAACACCGCATCTAGCCGCTCCAGGAGTGCAAAGACCACCGGACTCCTGGCGTCCCTTCCAGTCCGCCCCCCTCCTGTATCCCCGCAAAGCCCATGCTACGATGAAGTCCTTCGTCACATCCCGCATCCTACGCATCTTAAAACCGAAGGCCAATCCAGCCACGAATCTAGACACTCAAGACGCCGACCACCCCTCCCTCTGACAATGTGCCAGAAAACACAACAAGGCCCCGAGCCGATCATCATCCGATGCCATGTCCCCCAAAATGCTGACTCAGTCTGCCCACCGTACCCAGGCCGCCTCATAAGCGGCCCAGGTCCCACCTGACAGCGAAGACCGAATCAGGTGATCGGCGTCTCGAAGGCCGCGGCCCAAAGATGACTGGGGCATTCTTCCCCGATTGGCGATGTCGATGGAGCCAAGTTCCGGAATCGATCCCACTGCAAACGACAGAGAGAATCAGCCACCGAATTCGAAACCCCAGGCACGTGTACTGCCCTTACCCATGAATTCAAATCCAGGCAGCGCAACACCAACAATCGCAACAGGCAAAACCATGGAGGCACGACGCGGTCAAGCTATTGATGGCCTGAACTACTCCAAGATTGTCGCAAAAAAAAAAAAACTTTGCGGTCCCGGAACTGCTCCCCCCACAGCTCAACTGCCACCACTATGGGAAACAGCTCCAGAAAGGCCAAGTTCCGCACCACCGACAGCCCAACCCAATCCGCCGGCCACGGAGCCGCATACCACCTGTCGTCACAAATTGCTCCGAACCCGGGTGCTGCCCCCGCATCCGTAAAAAATCTCAATCTTTGGGTTGACAGCTCCTCCCCTTGAAATAAAGGGAACGACCGTTGTACTTAACCACAAATTAGCCCACATTTTTAAAATTCTCCCTGTGCTCCCTGGCCCAACCGTACAAAATGAGGGGCTTCTCATCCCCAATGTGGCAGCCGCCAAACGCCGACAAAAAACCCGCCCCATAGGCATGATCCTGCATGCAAAATTCAGTTTCCCCAGCAAAGACTGCAAGTCCCGAAGTTGAATCTTGCGTAGGTGACACGCCTTTCGCACCTCAAAACCTCAAAATCCCTAATTTATCCTCCGGAAAACCTGCATTCCATCTTAAACAGAGTGATGCAGATCCCCAAGAATTTCAACAGTTACTCGCCCTTTCCCGTCTTGTCAGCCGCTAACGGAACCCCGAAGTGATCCACCACCCATCGCATCGCTTGCAGCAGAGAGCCACATATCGGGGAACCCGCCGGGCCCATACAAAGAAAATCATCCAAATAATGAATGATGGAACCCAGGCCCGATACATCCCACACCACCCATTCTAAAAACGAGCTAAAAGCCTCAAAGTAGGCACACGAAAGGGAGCACCCCATGGGCAGACAACGATCTACAAAAAACTGACCCTCCCAACTACACCCCAACAACCTCAAACTATCTTCGTGAACTGGCAACAGACAAAAAGCCGACTGTATGTCAGTCTTCGCCATTAACAAACTTGCCCCAAAACACCGGACAAGGGAAACTGCTTCGTCAAACGAAGTATACACCACCGAACACAGCTCTTGCGAGAACCCATCATTCACCGATTGCCCCTTTGGAAACGACAAATGATGGATGAGCCGAAACTTGTTCGACTCCTTCTTTGGCACGACTCCAAGAGGAGACACCACTAGATCGGGGAAAGGGGGTTTCGCAAAAGGCCCTGCCATCCTTCCCAGAGACACCTCTTTTACGAGCTTCTCCGCCACTACAGCCGGATGCTCCCTAGCTGACCTCAAGTTCCGCAAGGGAAAGGGGACGACATGGGCCGGAGGGGAATCCAGAACCCCTTCTCAAACCCTTCCCCCAATAAACGCGCCCCCTCCCTATCCGGATATCTGTCCGATCCGGCACCATCGCGCGAAGCCTCACCGGAGTCACCCCCTTGGCCACCTGACCCGCTCTCTTTTGTCCTTCCTTTCTTGAAGCATCTGGAAACCAGATGGGAGGAGCCCCCACAAAACGAGCAGACGTGTTTGAAACGGCAGCCGGTCCCGAATTTACACTGGCTACTGTTAAACTGCCAACACGCTCCGCCCTTTTGGGCCCCTGACTGACCGCTCGCTCCGGTTCCTCCCGTCATCCCGCTTTGGCCGGAAAACCCCGGGCCCCCCCCCCCGTGAAAGGACTGCCCGAACTTAGTCGGGGCCATCACCCGCAGCCACAGGCCGATGTCCTTATGGTCCCACCTTATAGAAGGACGGACCGCCTTCCTCTGTCGGAATTGCTTGTCGTAACGGAGCCAAGCAATTCCCCCATACGCCCGATATGCCTCACCTATTGAGTCCATATAACAGAATAATGCTGAACAGTTCTCCGGCGCTTTCTCACCTATGAGAAAGATGGCTAAGATCGCAAACGCCTGCAACCAATTCGTAAACGTCTGCGGTATCAACCGCCACCGACGTTTCTCTTCTTCCTCCTTTTTACTTTCATCCTTCTTACCCTTGTCCAGATTAAACTTCTCAAGGGGCAAGAGGGAAAAAATCTCCACGTATTCGTCTTTCGCTATCTTATCCCTAACTTCTTGCTTCAAATGGGCCCCTAGGGGTCCCTCGAAGCAAATATAGACCTCACCCCGAGCACGATCATCTAACCGCACGCTTTCCTGTGGTTCCTTCTCCGTCTGCACTGAAACCGGGACACTCGCTCCAGACCCTCTGGCCGCAGCACCCGCCCCCAGCCCCTCTCGAGGCATTGGCCCAACCCCCATCGAAGCTGGAGAAAACCAGGCATCCGCCGGCAACACCGCTCCACGATCCTAAAAACGTCCCAACAATTCGCGCAAGGCCGCCGCCAGCCCCCCAGGCTCCCCTCCTACACCCACAGGCCTCCCTGCTGTACCTCCCGCGCTCGACACTGTACACCCCTGACTCCCACGATCTGCTAAACCCCGCAATATAGAAGGAAAAGAGCATGACAAGGACAAACACTCACCAGGCTGCGTGGGGGCTGTGAACCCACCAGCCGTCATCCTGGAATCTTGCCCGTTGCTCCTAAAGCCTCTCGGGTCCTCCGCTGCTGCCCTCCGGCCCGGGTCCACCCGTCTAACCCCAAAAGGAGGAGGCCGACCGGCGCAGGCCGTTGAGAATGGACCGGTGACTGCCAAGCTCGCGGCAGTGATCCTGCATCCTCGTTGTCAGAACCGCCAGGGCCGGCCGTCCGCCGCCCGTCCATATCGCTCATCCGCCCCTGCACTCCCCGGTGAGTGCGGGCACCTCTGAGATGCCGTCTGCTGCCTGGCTGCCCCCCTGGCCGGCACATCACCAGGTGGGGGCCCACTGGCCCGCTGCCCCCCGCAGGGCTCGCCGGCCTAACTGGATTCCTCCCGGGCCGGGCGGGAGCACGTCAGGCGGGTGGTCGCCTGAGAGGGGCTCTGCTGGCAACGGCGAGTCCCCGGGGGGCTTTTGGGCTCACCGTTTGCGGTGGTTGACCCTCCTCCTCCTTCTCCCCCCCGCTGGGAAGGCCCTCGCCTTTCAGGTGCCGGTGCCCCGCTGCCCCACCGCCTCCTGGGCCGCAGGGGACGCAACCCGTCAGCGCCTCTCGCTGCAATGAGCTGCCGCAGCAGCTCCAAGGGTTCTTTCCGCCATGTCAACGGGCGTCCTCACTCTTCCCCCCCCGCGCGACTGAATTACTTGGGCGAAGGGGAGGTATCCCCCCGGGCCTCCCCCCACTTCCGCTCCGCCCACACCAACGCCTCCGCGCCCCGCCCAGCGCTTAAATATGCCCCCCCAGCGTGCCGTTACAGACGCGCCCCCTAGGGGCCGGGGGGCGGCGGTTCGGCGCGTTCCTTTCAAGGTGTTGTCTAGTACTGAAAAATGATCTTTAGATGTGCAAAGGTTTGGACAAAACAAAAAAGTTATAATCACCTTCTGGTACAACATAGTCGCCACTTGGGAGCACCCAAGGATCAGCTCCTCATCACTTCTGAGTTCTTGTCCCGACACCCAGGAGATACTCCATTAACTGACGATGAAGTGTGAGCATCTTCTGTGTTTCCAAACGAGACACCGGAAGTGAAGAGGAGTGGATAGCAGGACGCTTTGAAGCAGCAGCAGCAGGAGGCAGGGAGTCAAATATAACTGTTTTCATGTTTTTTCGCAGCCTGGCCATACTTAAAGATAATTTAACAAGACTTGACAGCCCATATAAGGAATTAACTGTTTGTAGCTGAGGTTAATACAAAATTAAAAGACTTACACTTACGAGACTTCTTTCTCCAAAACGTGTTAATCACCAGAGTAGATTAGAGCAGAAGAATATGTCCACTCAAATATCCCATTACCTATATTTACCAAGATTTTGCAGCGGAATTTTGCAGCTATGGATCAGGAGAGACTGATGGTCAGGGTTATTTGTGAATACTTGAATAGTTATGAGTATGTGCAAGAAAAGTTTTATTGGCTGAAGTACTTTGGATGTGTTCTGCTGCAATTTGGGCCACATGTATGAAAAACTTCTAGGTCTAAGACTATTTCCCTTAGTAACCAATCAGAGCGACCCTTTAATTTCATATAGTGCTATGAAAAGTGAAAGGGGAACTCTGATTGATTTCTATGGGCAACAAAGAAAGTGTCATACCTAGACAGTTTTCATACATATACCCCTTTGTTTTTAAGTATTAAAAGCAAAATGGGACAACAAACCACTTGGATTGGATGTATGAAATGCTGCAACAACTAGGTGAACAGGGATGATCTAGTTTTTTTATTGCCATATTCTTTTATTCAGAGGTGTAGTGATCGTCGAGGTATTGAAAAAAATACATACTTACCCTGGTCGAGAAGGAGGAGTGCGTGAACAGCTCTATCCAGAGCCCTACAGTCGTACCTACGGGCTTGCTTAAAAGTGGCGTTTTCTATACTTGGGAAAGACTCTGCATGCAATGCACCTCCAAGTTTTTATGCTGTACATTATATATTTCTAGGCATATTTTCTATGCATATTTATATAAAGATTTTTCACTAAGTTTTGTTGTCTCGATGCTGCATTTGGTTGCATGTTTTTTTTAGAATTTTGTCATGGATTTTATTTTCGTTCATAAAATTTTAGAATGCAGGTTATCCTTATCCAATGTGGCCGTATCCAATGTGGTCCCCATTACATTGTTCATGTTGAATACATGCAGAAAAAGTGACAGTCACACATGTTTTTAGACAACATGGATTTGGAATCTGTAGTAATAAAAATGGGCACTGCAATTCATGATGTCTAAACAATTGTAGAAAATGGGACACTTTTGGAGTGTTTTTGACTTTTTGGATTGTTTTTAGCATTTTGGTGTATAAAATAAATATTATGTTATTCAACACAATCACCTTTCAAAAAGATGGTATCTTGTTTTGCAAACCATGACTCCACAGCCTCACTTTTCATCTTATTTATCATATATTTTCATCCTTTCAATGATTTTTTTAATTTTGGAAAGAGATAATAATCAGATATGGTTAATCGGGAGAATATGGTAGATGATCAATAATTTCAAAGCCAACTTCATTGAGTTTTTGTAGAGCAATAATCTGTGAGCGGGGGCCTTATCCTGCAAAAACAGGATTTCTTTTGAAACATTTTCCTTGTCATGTGTCCACAATTTTGGCCCGAAGTTTGTTTAATCGAGATGCATAATATTCTCCCATAATTGACTCGTGAAAAACAAAACAGACGCAATAACTTTTCCAGCAGACTTCTGCACACAAAACTTTTTGGGTCAAGGAGAACCATAATGTTTCCACTCCTCAGACATTTCTTTAGTTCTGAATCATAATGAAATATCCAATTTTCATCTGTTGCAACGAGGTGATCCACAAACTTTCATTTTCTATTGTTAAATTATTTGCAAAATGTTGTCACTCTTGTTCACTGTTGATCAGCATTGATTCTTTTGTTATCCATTTTGTGGATGGCATTCTTATTTCCAAATCACTACAAAGGATGAGTAAGTCTTCTATACATGATAAAGCCGAATCGGTTTCTTGCATAACATCAGTTTAGTGTAATAGACCCTGCATGCAATAATGTCAACTACCTAGATACAGGCAGATCATGTATATGTATCTTTATGTACACATATATTTATACAGTATCTCACAAATGTGAATACATCCCTCACATTTTCGTAAATATTCATGGGACAACACTGAAAATATGATACAATGTAAAATTGTCAGTGTACAGCTTGTATAACAGTGTAAATTTGGTGTGCTCTCAAAATAACTCAACACACAGCAATGAATGTCTAAACTGCTGGCAACAAAAGTGAGTACACCCCTAAATGAAAATGGACAAATTGTGCCCAATTTGACATTTTCCGTCCACAATGTCATGTGGCTCATTAGTGTTGCAAGGTCTCAAGTGTGAATGGGGAGCAGGTGTGTTAAATTTGGTGTTATCGCTCTCACACTCTCTCATACTGGTCACTGGAAATGTAACATGGAACCTCATGGCAAAGAACGGGCTGAGGATTTGAAAAAAAGAATTATTGCTCTACTAGGCTATAAAAAGATTACCAACACCCTGAAACTGAGCTGCAGCATGGTGGCCAAGACCAGAAGGTGGTTTAACAAGACAGGTTCCACTCAGAAGAGGCCTTGCCATGGTTGACCAAAGAAGTTGAGTGCACATGTTCAGCGGGTCATATTCAGAGATTGTCTTTTCAAAATAGATGTATGAGTGCTGCCATCATTGCTGCAGAGAAGACGGGGAGGGGAGGACAGCCTGTCAGTGCTCAGACCATACGCCACACACTGCATCAAATTGGTCTGCATGACTTTCATCAAAGGAAGAGACCTCTTCTAAAGATGATGCACAAGAAAGCCCACAGAAAAGCAGACTAAGGACAAGGATTACTGGAACCATGTCCTGTGGTCTGATGAGACCAAGATAACCTTATATGGTTCAGATGATGTCAAGCGTTTGTGATGGCAACCACGTGAGGAGTACAAAGACAAGTGTGTCTTTCCTACAGTCAATCATGGTGGTGGGAGAGTCATGGCTTGGGGCTGCATGAGTGCTGCTGGCTGTGTGGAACTACAGTTCATTGAGGGAACCATGAATGCCAACATGTATTGTGGCATACTGAAGCAGAGTATGATCCTCTTCGTTCTGGGTGTAGGGCAGTATTCCAATATGATAACTAGAGTTGGGGAATTTCTCGAAATTCGGTTTGCTCACTTCGCCGAATTTCCCGACAAAAAATAACTTCGTTCCGAATTACTTCGGGATGAATCACGTTAAAAAACCGCTATTTCCAGGCTGCACAGAGCCTGCAGGGTGCTGTAGAACATTGTGCCATGCTTAAATATGCAGAGGGAGCTTGGTTTGGTCTTCAAACAATGTTGTGTTTTAGTATGACACGCACATGACTGCCGCCGCTCTTAGAATCGCTTCACTATAAAATTCCCTAGGCACTTAAGAGGGCAAAACTGACCAAAAAACTGAAGCGGGAATGTTGCCTGATAAAGTCATGCCAGCGAAAGCTGGAAAAAAACAAGCTGAGAGCTCAGATGGCAACATTAGTGACAGAGTGTGGAGGTGACAGCGGCAGCCACAGCAGCATGAGGTCAGACAGTGGCACAATGACATTCTGGAGGTGGCAAAAACAGGAGTAGGCCACAGAGTGGCACAATGACACAGTATAGAGGTCACGGCAGCAGCAGCATGAGATCAGAGAGTGGCACAATGACATTCTGGAGGTGGCAAAAACAGGAGTAGGCCACAGAGTGGCACAATGACACAGTATAGAGGTCACGGCAGCAGCAGCAGCAGCATGAGATCAGAGAGTGGCACAATGACATTCTGGAGGTGGCAAAAAAAGGAGTAGGCCACAGAGTGGCACAATGACACAGACTCGAGGTCACGGCAGCAGCAGCATGAGCTCAGACAGTGGCAAACTGACATTCTGGAGGTGGCAAAAACAGGAGTAGGCCACAGAGTGGCACAATGACAGAGAGTGGAGGTGACGGTGGCAGCAGCATGAGGTCAGACAGTGACACAATGACATTCTGGAGGTGGCAAAAACAGGAGTAGGCCACAGAGTGGCACAATGACAGAGAGTGGAGGTGATGGCGGCAGGAGCAACAGCATGAGGTCAGAGAGTGGCACAATGACACAGTGTGGAGGTCACGGCAGCAGCCACAGCAGCAGCATGGGGTCAGATAGTGGCACAATGACAGAGTGTTGAGGTGGATGGCAATACCAGTCCCTGGTAAAGATGGTTGGTGGCAGATGGAGAAACTGTCATCAGATGTGTGGCATCAGGCGGGTGGCGGCATCAGAATAGTGGCTGAGGCAGGTAGTTTGAACCCAGACTCATTTCTCACAGTTTAGGTGAGGCGTTATGGCTGATGTAGTCTGATGCCTAAGGCATTGGTGTGTGGTAATCCTGGCCGATCCCCGCCTGATTCATCTTGACAAAGGTCAGTCGTTCCACATTTCCCGTGGACAAGCGGGTGCACCTTGGGGTAAAAGATGGCCCCCGCCGCACTGAACACCCGCTCTGATGCCACACTACTGGCTGAGCAGGACAGCTTCTCCACTGCAAACTCGGCAAGTTGCGGCCACACATCCAGTTTGGCTGCCCAGTAGTCCAGCGAGTCTTCTAACTGGGGTGGCAGAGTGCTGTCCAAGTAGGCCACCACCTGTTGGTTCAGGGTCTGCTCCAGGTCCTGCTGCTGCTGCGCTGCGGGGACTGCCCCACCACTAGGCGGTGAAGGAAGCGTCATCAGGACCCAACTTAGGTTCGTGAGGGAGGGTATGCCCGACCCCCCCACCTTCCCCAAAGCCGCGGCAGAAAATACGCCCTGAAAACCCCCGTCAGACCTGTCGAGGAGGGACATCCGCACAAAGCACGGAAAATAAATCGGGGATTTCCCTATAGTATTTCGTTTGCCCCCTCCCTTAAATAGCGGGGAAAAAAAGGCCCCATTTTGACGGTACGAGGCCAATAGGGTGGAGAGCCAAAGTCATCCCTCGCCGGTGCTGACTTTTCGGCTGTCACAGCCAAAGCAAATCACATGCTGGGGGCCTCTGCACAAGTACTCTAGGGGCTCCCTGCCTCCATCTATATGTATACCCCCACAGTGCTTCGGGTCCTGCCTAGTTTTCCTCATCTCACTACCTCCCAGCTGCTTCTGCCCCTCCTCCTCTTTTCACTGCCCTGGCTGACATAAAAATTTTACACAGGGGGTACTCCTGCCCGCCTGGATCATAAAAAACCCTTTAAGGCCTTTCTTTTCATACAGCCCGGTCCAACATGTGGGGCTGGAATTCCAACGGGGGGAAACATCCATATCAAGTGTGTTGGGGGGGCCCGTTCTGCCGCTGCAACTCGAGGAGGGTGTTCCTGGCTTTGTAGAATATGAAGTGCCACTTTTTTCCGGGCCATTTTCAGAATCTTCTAAGATCATGGAAACTTCGGGAAACCCTTTTTCAAAACCCAGATTGAACAGTGCCCCATGCGGGCACAGGGGACCATCCCTCCTCGTTGCAGGGCGGACCCCCATGTTCCTCCATTGCCCCGTCCCGGTTCCGATTTGCAGTTGGCGGGAAAAGCCAACATCGTTTCTTGCGCTGAGCGGACAGTTCCCCCCCCTGGGACTTCGTTCCCCGGGGCAAGCCGGGTGTAACTGCGTAAACCCCGCTGTGCCCACACTGGGAAAAGGGAGCAGTACTTGGGGAGGGAGAGGGTGGTGATGGTGGAGGAGGGGGGAGGGGGGACTTTGGCGCGGAGCCGCAGTTTGACAATGTGGGGGAGAAAGCGGGTCCCCTGCCCAAGTTTTTGGGTGTGCCGGGCGGGAAGCACATCACCCATGGGCCGAAAAGGACTGTACGGCCCTGACCGTAGTTACAGCCCCAGACTGCCATGACCTGGAACAAACCGTAAGTAAGGAGGCCCACCTTCTGTTCTACATATTATAATTGCTGGTACTCCTTTTTGAAAAGAAATTAGGCTTGGAACTCTCCATCTGGGTCGGCACAAGCCATTAGTTCTCTGAAGGGTGCAGAGTCCCCTTTTGGGAAAAGGGGAGGAAGGGCCAGCACCAAAACTTGGACAGGAGCAGGTACTTGCACCTTAGGAGGTTTGGAGGGCATACTGTTGTTCTTTGCAATGCCTCGCTAAAAAGACTGTGGCCCCCATGGTCAGGAGCAGAGCATCTGGCCCCGGGAGATTGTCAAAGAGAACAGCCCCTTCTGCGAGGTGGGGGACCCTTGACGGGGTGCAATCCACGTGCCACTGGGCGCTGCTGCGCTGTTGTTGCGGCGGAGGATGGACCACCCTTTGAGCCACGTTTTCTCCCGGCCACTGGATGGGGCGGGCATGTGTGACGCAGGGCCCCGTGGTGAACGTTAGCTCCCGGGCCCATGTTTTCCTTTCTCCCTAGATTCTCATATCCCCATATTCGGTCCCCCTGTTTAGAAAGAACTCCACACCGCCGAGTATCGGATTTTACCGAAACCTCCGCACTGAGTGACTACTGGCCCCCCCGCTCCTCGCTGAGCCCCTGTCCGCTACTTTTTTGGACCTGCAAAGGGGTTTTTTTTAACCCCGGACCGCTTGGCTCCTGCCTCACCCCTGTGCATCCCTGACTCAGGCCACAAACCCCCTTTTTGCTGGCTGCCCCGCTGCCTGACGCCAAGCTGCCCCCCTCTTTCCTGAGATGATGAACCCCTTGCCTCCCCGGCCCCCAAGTGTGGTCGGCTACAAATCATCTATTTTTTTTTTCATCTCACTGCTGTCCTCATCCCGGTCTTGGTATGCAGAGGCTGACCCCCAAAAACCCCCCTGGATTTTAACTTTAAAATAAAAGCAAAACCCCCCTTTCCAATTTTTTACCCCCCCTTTTATTTAATGGATTAGCCCCCAAATTTTTCTCTTGGGGGGGTGGGAAAAAACGGGGGGCCCGGTTTTCTGGGATACAATTTTTTCGAACCCCCCAACCCTTTTAATTAAAAAAACCTAAAACCCAAAAGAAAAATTTTAAAACCACACTTGGGGAATTGGCTCAGGGAATTATTTTTGGCGTGAGGGGTAAAATTTTTTCCCCACAGCAGGGGAAAACCCCAACCCCCCTAATTACTGGTTTTTTTAAAATGCCAAACTTTTAGAAAAAACTTTGTAAATTTTCAACCCTTATTTACCAAATAACCCCCAAAAATTTTTAAAACCCTTGGTTTAAATTGCTACAAAAGGAAAAATGATTTTTGCCTTTAAAACCGGGGTTATTTTTTAAAAAAAAAACAAAAAAGGGTTAATTAACCCCTTGGATTAATTTGCCAAACTTGGGGGAAAAACAAAACTTTTATGGTACCAAAAGGCGTTTTAAACCTAACAACAAGAGAAAAAAATTTTAATTAAAATTCCTTTTGAATTAGGGTACAGGAAAAATGATTTTTTGGCGGTGAAAGAAAAGGTTTATTTTTGTCAACAGCAAAAAACAAGCTTAATTTTAACCCCCCGGGTGTAAATTGCGCCAAAAATTTTGGAAAAACAAAAAAAGTTTGTAGGGTTACAATGGCGTGTTTTTTACGCTTTCACAAAAGAAAAAAAATTTTAATTTTAAACCTTTGTTGTGAAATTTGGGTACAGGAAAAATTTATTTTTTTCGGGGGAAAAAAAAGGGTTTTTTTATCCCACAAAAGCGAACAACGCTTAATTAACCCCCCGGATGTAATTGCGCAAAAGAATTGAGCGCCAAAAATGAATGGTATTTGTATTGTAAAACGCTGTTTCTTTAAATGAATACAACGAAACACTTTGATCCCCCTTGGATATTCAATTGCGTGAGCAGATAGCATTAAAATTTATGCAGCGCAGTGACGCACACGGACTTCAGTCCAATACCCCACAAAATCAGAAATAGAAGTTAGGAGAAGCAGTCTGGAGACAAACTGAGCACCCCCCAAAATTTGCTGTATAAAAAACATTCTTCGTGGGCTAACAAGCCCCGCCAGCACCTTCCTAATCATACAGTGAGGGGTGTAGCTCCCCCGGGTTCCCCGACCTTTTATGTCCGGTGACGTCCCCAGAAACCCCCGGTCTCTGATTTTGGGTTCTCTCTGCACATGTCATGCACTTGCCCTTTTCCTCCCCCAAATGCTTTCCCCCCTGTAAGCATTGCTCGCACCCTTTTACAATAAAAGCACACTTTTTTCACCCGAAAGTCCCCCAAACTTCGTTCAGAACTGAAAATTTTCCTGAAATTCTAAACGAATTCCCCTTTTTAGAATCAATTCGCCCCCTCTAAGATAAGACCCCAAACACACCCCAAGCGAAAAAGAAAATAAAGGTGTGGACTGGCCAAGCATGTCCCATACCTAACCATATGAGAATTCTTGGGGGGGGGAAAACCCCCATACCCTTCAACAAGGGAAAAGGCAAGAAGATTCATAGCTTTCAACCGTGAAACTTAGTGACCCCCGGCAAAAAGTTTAAAAGGTGCTAGAAAATAATGACGACCCCAAAAAAAAAATTGACACTTTGGCAATTTGTCCATTTTCACTTTTCGGGTGTACCCCTTTGTTTTCCGCAGTTTTAAAAGTATGGCGTGTGTTGGTTATTTTTAGGGCACAGAAAATCCCACAAGCTGTACATGACTACTTTATATTTTAACAAATGTCATATCTTCAGGTCATCCCCTTAAAAATTAAAAACATATTTAGAAAAAATGTGGGGGGGTGTATCACTTTTTTAAGAACCCTTTTAAAATATACATATATTGTGGGGAAACCC
>JAODAL010049160.1:0-28393 GCA_025379985.1 Phyllomedusa bahiana
TTTAAAATTTTTCTGTACCCTAATTACAAGAAAGGTTTAAAATTTAAAACTGTATCTCTTGTTGTGTGGGTAGAAAACCCAATTGAAACAGTACAAAGTACTATTTTTGCGGTCAATTCTTTGGCAATTAATCAGGGTTTTTTTAGCGTTGTTTTGTGGTGGCTGACAAAAAAAAACCGTCTTTTTAAACGCCCAAATATATAAATTTTTACTGTAGCCTAATTAAAGCAAAGGTTAATTAAATGTTCTTTTTGTTGTGTGGCGTGGGAAACATGAATTTGAAAACGCTAAAAGTACTATTTTGTGCGGTCTTTTTGGCGCAATTTAATCAGGGGTTTAAATTTTAAGCGTTTTTTTTGCTGGTGTGTGAAAAAAATAACGTCTTTTTAACCCCAAAATATATACATTTTTTCCCGGTTTAAAAGGAATTAAATTTTTTTCTTTTTTGTAAAATTTTTTTTAAGAAAATTTTCGGTTTTGGGGAACAAGGGGGGGTTTTAAATGGGCTAAAGGCCAAAAAGGGGCAAAAATTAAAAAAGGGTTTTCCTTAAAAAAAGATTTAAAAAAGGGGGGCCCGCCCCCCCCCCCCCCCCCCCCCCCGGGGCGCCCCAATTTTTTCCGGGAGGGCCAAAATCCACTTTCCCCCCGGGTTTTCACAGGGGGTGTGCGGGTTTCTCTTCTAAAATTTTAAATTTTTTTTTTAAAACGATTTTTTTTGGGGGTCTCAGCTTGTTCCCGGGTTTTTTGTTTTTTTTTTTTTTGGGGGAAATTATCGTCCAGGGGTCCCCTAGTGGTTCATTAAAATTAAGGGGTGAACCAATTTGGACATTTAAAAAAACAGGTTTGACAAAAAAACCTTTTTTTTTTGGATGGGCCAATTTATTGGAAAAACCCGGGGTATGTTTGAGGTCCCCGAAAAAAGGGAAGGGGCCAGCAGGCTCCCGGGGGTAGTAGACGTGGGGGCGTTTGGGGGTTAAAAACCATCTCGGGGGGGGCAGCTTTGTAAGCACGGGGAAACCAATTTGGGTTTGCCGTGGGCAGAAAAGGGTGGCCGGGAGCCAAAAGGGCCCCCAACCCCGCTCAACCAAAAGAGCGACACGGGCCGGGGGGGGGGGTTGGGGGCCCCTTGGGGACAAACAGCCGGGGGTGGCACCTTTTCCCTTAGGGCCCCGGCCCCCCAATTCGAAAAACTGTTTCCTTTAAATTGGGCCGGCAAATTCCCCCCCTCGTACCATGGGCACCCTTTTGGGGCTTGGAAAGGGGGCAAAATTGGTCCACCCCCGGGGGAGCAGCCGGCCCTGCAGTTTTTGGATGCAGCCCCCCCTTTCCAAAGGTTTCTTGCACCATTCGGTAATGGTTGTCCGACCTTGGGGAGTTCAACAAATTTTAAAAAGGGCAACAGTTTTTAAAATTTAAAGAAGGTGGGTTTTTTTAAATTTGGTTTGTTCCAATCAGGGGCCGGACGTTAGGAACTTAGGTGGGCCAACATTTTCGCCCCGGGGGAAATTCTTTCCAGGAACCCCCCAACTTTAAAGGAATTTTTCCCCCTTTAAAAAATTTTGGCCCCCGGTCCGCCCCCCCCCCCCAAAAATCTCAACCCCCCAAAATCTTTTTTCCCCCCAAAGGAGGCAGTCAGCAGCTACTTGGCAGCGAAGAAATGGGCCATATCCTGCTTTTGCAGTAGGACGGCAATGTATTGATGTCGAGAGGTGGCATGGGGGGTCATGTTGTGAGAGGTCAGCCTCGGCATACCAAGGACCGCGTGATGAGGACAGCTAGTGACGATGAACACAAAAATAGATGATGATGTAGGCCGACCGGCCACTTGGCGAGGCGGGTGAGGCAGGCTTCATCATCGTCAGGAGAGAGGGCGTCAGCTTGCGGTAAGGCAGCAGCACAGCCGCAAGTGGGTCGTTCGTGGCCGTGAGTCAGCAGCATAGCAAGCAGTGTGAGGTCGGGAGCCAAGCGGGCCAGGGGTAAAAACTCGCTTCGCAGGTCCAAGAAAGTAGCGGACACTGGGGCTCAGCGGAGGGCGCGGCGGCAGTTGTCAATCAGTGCGGAGGTTGGCGGTAAAATCGATATCAGCGGTGTGGCAGTTCTTTGCTAAGACACCGGAGGAGCCAAATATGGGTATCTGTAGAATCTGTGGCCACTGAAAAAGAAAGTTGAAGGTGGCCAGGGAGCTAATTGTTGGCACCACGGCCCTGCGTCAAACAACATGCAGCGTCACCATCCGGGGGCCTTGGAAGAACGGGGGCTCAGATGTGGTGGTCCATCTGCCGCCGCAGCAACAGCAGCGAGCAGCAGCAGCGCCCGTGGGCACGCATGCCATTGCAGCCTGTCAAGGCTCCACCACCTCTGCAGAAGGGAGCTGTTTCTCTTTGACATCAATTCTCCCGGTCTCAGATGGTCTGCTCCTCGCTACTCATGGCGCTAGCAGTTGTTCAGCGAGGCGATTGCAAAGAGACAAACAGTTATGTGTACAACCATCCTAAGGTCAAGCAGCTGACGTGCTCTGTCCAAGTTGTTGGTACTGCAGTACCTCCACATTCCAAATGGTGGACTCTGCACCGTTCAGAGAACTAATGGTTTGTGTCCGAAGCCGAGATGGAGATTTCCAAGCCGTAATTCTTTTCCAAAGGCAGTACCAGCACTTCATAAATATGTAGAAAAGAAGGTGGGTCAGTCCTTGAGCTTTATCGGTTTGTTCCAAGGTGCACGGGCCAGCGCGGACGTCCTGGAGCGGTAACTACGGTCAGGGCCCAGTAATGTCCTTTAGGCCCACTGGGTGTATGTGCTTCCAGCCCAGGCACTCCAAACAACATGTACAGGAGACGCCGCTTTTCCTCCCACATTGTCAAAACTGACTGCACCTGCGCAATGTCCGCCTCCTCCTCCTCCACCACCACCACCATCTCAGCCTCCACAAGTACTGCTCCATCATACCAATAGTGTTGGGCACTAGCGGAGTTCATAGCAGTTCTACACCTGGCTTGCCTCGTTGGAACGAACAGTCACCACAGGGGAGGATCTGCTCCGCGTTCATGCAGCAAGAAATCGATGTGGTGGCTTTCTCCTGCGCAACTGAAAATGAACCATAGGTGACGGACAATGGGAGGAACATGGTGTCGCGCTGCACCGTGAAAGGAGGGATGGGTCCATGGCACTGATGGCGCACGTGTCAAATCTGGTTGTGAAAAGGGTTCCTGAAGTCTTCCACCGGATCTTCAGAACATTCTCGAAATGGCCAGGAAATGTGCATGCACTTTATCCATTCGTACAAAGCCATGGACAACCTCTCGAGTTGCAAGCAAGCAGAACGGCCTACCCAACACATCTGATATGCGATGTTTCCACCCGTTTGCAATTCCAGCCTGCACATGTTGGACCGACTGTGATGCAGAGGAAAGGCATTAACGATTTTTTGTGATCCAGGCAGACTGAAGTACTCCCCCCCCCCGCTGTGTAACTTTGAAGTCAGCCAGTGGCCGACTCATTCGTGACACCTGCCGTTTGTTGAGGCCATTCTCGAGGAGGGGTCGTTATTTGTCAGTCGCCAGGACTCGGGAGAATAACATCATTCCACTGTTCATGTCCTGGAACAGATGCTGAAAAATTGTCTGGGCAGGGGACTGGAGAAGTGACGACTACATCTCTTGGCACATGAGTCGGTGGGGACTGAATTGGTGGAGGAGGAGGAGGACATTGAGCGCAAGCATGTCTGGTAATAAATGACGTGGATTTTCTACCAGGTGACAAGAGAGGAGGAGCAGGAGCGCTGGAGGAGGTGGATGGAGATGAGGAAGAGAGCAGATGAACCCCCAAGCACCGCCCCCCCCCCCCCCCCCCCCCCCCCCCGCCCCCCCCCCCCCCCCCCCCCCCCCCCTGGCAGTATACAGTGGATATGGAGCAGGGAGCCCTCGGAGTCACTTGTGCAGATGGGCCCGCAGCATGCTTATTGCCGGGTAGTGACAGTCCGATATAGTCAGCATCCAGCAACGGGATGACTTCGCTCTCCACCCTATTGGCACCCTCGCTTACCGAGTCCAAAATGGGATCTTTTTCCCAGCTATTGAGAGGGAAGACAAACTCAAATACTATAGGGAAATCCTTCCTTAATCAGTTGGCTGCTGCCTTGTGCGGCATCGTTCCCTCTCTGACAGGTCTGACGGGGGGTTCCTCAGCGCTCCCGTATACTGCCGCGGCTGCTGGGGGGAAGGTGGGGGGGGGGGGTAGGAGCAAGTACCGCTCCATCAGTAGTAACCTAAGTTCTGGAAGTCACTGATGAGGCAGCTTCTTCACCCGCCTTGTGGGGAGGGCAGTCGCCAGCAGCAAGCATCAGCAAGGAACAGGACCTGGAGAGCTGTCCCAGAACCTTAACAGTTGTGGCCTACTTGGTCAGCACTCTGCCACCTCAGTTGGAAGATCGCTGGACTACTGGGCAGCCAAACTGGATGTGTGCCGCAACTTGCGAGTTTGCAGTGGAGAAGCTGTCCTGCCTGGCCAGTATAGAAGTAGTTGTGGCAATCAGAGCGGGTGTTCAGTGCGGCGGGGGCCATCGTTACCCCAAGGAGAAACACGCTTGTCACGGGAAATATGGACGACTGACCTTTGTCAAGATGAATCAGGTGTGGGTTTCCACACACCAATGCCTTAGGCGTCGGTCTGGGTTCAAACTACCTGCCTCTGCCACTAATTCTGATGCCGCCCCACTCCACTGATGCCACAATCTGCTGACAGTTTCTCCATCTGCCTACCTCCATATTTACCAGGGATGGTATTGCACCACACTCAACACTCTGTCATTGTGCCCACTCTCTATGACCTCATTGATGTGCTGCTGTTGCTGTTTGCCGTGGACATCCACACTGTGTCATAGTGCACATGTATGACCTCATGCTGTGCTGTGGCTGCTGCCATGTCCTCCACACTGTGTCATTGTGTCACTGCCTGACCTCATGCTGCTGCCCGCGTGACCTCCGCTCTCAGGCATTGTGCCAACAGTGCTTCCTCCTGTTTTGCCGCCTCCAGAATGTCATTGTGCCACTGCCTGATCTCATGCTGCTGCTGTCGTGACCTCCACACTGTGTGATTGTGCCACTCTGTGGCCTAATACTGTTTTTCCGCCTCCAGAATGTCATTGTGCCACTGCCTCCTCTCTCCTGCTGCTGCTGTCGTGACCTCCCACACTGTATTCATTGTGCCAATCTGTGGCCTAATACTGTTATAGCGCCTCCAGAATGTCATTGTGCACTGTCTGGATCTCATACTGCTGCCGCGTGACTCCCACAATGTCGGTGATTGTGCCACTCTGTGGCCTAATACTGTTTTGCCGCCTCCAGAATGTCATTGTGCCACTGGCTGATCTCATGCTGCTGCTGTCGTGTCCCCCACTTGTATCATTGTGACACTCTGTAGCCTAATACTGTTTTGCCGCCTCCAGAATTGTCATTGTTGCCACACTGCCTGACTCCATGACTGCTGCCGCCGTGACTCACACTGTGTGATTGTGCCACACTGTGGCTAATACTGTTGCCGCCTCCTAGAATGTCTTTGTGCCACTGCTGATCTCATACTGCTGCCGCCGTGACCTTCCACACTGTGTGTTGTTGCCACTATTGTGCTATATTTACTGTTTTGATCGCCTCCTTCCAGAATGTCATTGTGCCAAAGCCTGATCTCCATAACTGCTGCCGCCGTGACCTCCACACATGTGTGATTGTGCCACTCTGTGGCTAATACGGTTTTGCGCATCCGAATGTCCATTGTGCCACTGCCTGATCTCTGGCTGCTGTGTGTGTCCTCCACACTGTATCATGTGACAACTCTGTGGCCTAATTCTGTTTTGCCGCCTCCAGAATGTCACATTGTGCCACTGCCAGACCTCATAATGCTGCCGCCGTGAACCTCACACTGTGATGATTGTGCAACTCTGTGCCTAATACTGATTTTGCCGCTCCAGAATGTCATTGTGCACTGCCTGATCTCCATACCAGCTGCCGCCGTGACCTCCACACTGTGGTGATTTGTGCCACTCTGTGGCCTAATACTGTTTTGCCAAACTCCAGAATGTCATTGTGCCACTGCCTGATTCATACTGCTGCGCGTGACCCTCCACACTGTGTGATTGTGCCACTCTGTGGCAGCTACTACCTGTTTTGCCGCCTCCTGAATGTCATAGTTCCACTGCCTGATCTCATGCTGCTGCTGTCGTGACCTCCACACTGTATCATTGTGCGACTCTGTGGCCTTTATGTTTTTGCCGCCTCAGATGTCCATTGTGCCACTGCCTGACCTCATACTGTGCAGCCGTGACCCTCGATCTCAGTCATTGTGCACACTCTGTGGGCTTTCCTCGTTTTTTTGCCACCTTCCAGAATGTGTCATTGTTGCATCTCTGACCTCATGCTGCTGTGGCTGCCGCCGTCACCTCCACACTCTGTCACTGATGTTGCCACTTGCCTCTCAGCTTGTTTTTTTCCAGGCTTTGCTGGCATGGACTTTATCAGGCTAATTTCCCGCTTGATGTTTTTTGGTCAGTTTTGCCCTCTTATGTGCCCAGGGGAGATTTTATAGTGAAGCGATTCTGAGGCGGCGGCAGTTAGTCATCTGCGGTGTCATACTTAAAAACATACGTTTTTATGAGACCAAAAAACCAAGCTCCCTCTGCATTATTTAAGCATGGCGACAACGTTAATACTGCACCCTGCAGGCTCTGTTGCAGCTGATAATAGCCTGCTTTTTATATCGCGATTAGTGCGAAGTAGTAATGCGGGGACCGATTTTATTTTTGCCGGGAAGAAAATTCGTGCAGAAGGTGATCGAATCAATTTTGTTGAGAATTCACCCTTCGCCTAATTAGAATACAAAAAAAAAAAAGGGGGGGGGCTTTATAGTTTTGCAGACCTTAGCGGCATTTGATAGCTGTACCTTTCTTTGTATGTACAGATAGAGATCGTCCCTGTTACAAAATTTAGTTTTAGACTGGCAGTTTGCCATTCTAGTGTTTTTCTTTCATATTCTGCTCTGTACGGAATTCTGAAGAGTCTGGTTGATCTGTCTCCGGATGTTTTTTTATTTTCTTTTTGGGGGGGAGAACTAACATTGAATTGAGCAAGATTCAAGCAGATATTAGTTTGTGTCTATGTAATCCTTTGTGTTCCAAAAATGGTATATATAGCCAGAATGGAAGAGAGGACAAGACAGGGAGGCAGGACAGGGAGCCTCTGGGAGCTGGTGAGGACTGAGGTCTCTGAGGGTTGGAAGTCTGAGGGTTGGAAGTCCATTGGAAGCTTTGTATAGTGACCAGGAGGAAACTTTGTCAGATACTGGTAGATATTTTTGCATAACTCTCCATTTTAAGTATTGTTTTTTTGTTTTCGGGAGTTATGTATTGTTTTCTCATTATCTTTTGGGGTTGTTAAAGGGTTTTGGGGGGGGGGGGGATATTTTTATTGATCTTGTTTGAAATTTTTTTTTCCTTGTTACTGTTTTTATCCTTATTTTTTTTTTTTGTGATTTTTTTGTTGTATATTATTTTTTTATTTTTACTCCATTGTACCCCATTTCATTCGGATAAAAATAATCTTTTCTTATACATTTGTCGTTGATATCTTTTTCTTTGCTGACCCCCCCCTGAGAATCTAGGTGGGAATATTGTTGTTGTTCAATATTAATATTTTTGAATATTAAATTTTTAATTTATAATTAAATTTTTTACACACGACTTTTTATATTGCTTTAATTAAAATTTTTAAATTGCATTGGTGGGGTATTAACTTTTAGAGCAATCTTTTCAATGTGCATCATTCTTTGCTGACAGGAAGAGAAGCAGTTAACTGATCAAATATCGCTGGCTAATTTTTACGTTGATAATTCTGCAAGGCCCGCTAATGACGTTATAAATATCCAAATGGTCCTTGGCAGAAAAAAAGATTCTCACCCCTGTTCTAAAGGAACAATAGGGCACATTTATCAATGCAGTTGTTTAAGAATACTGGTGCAATAATGGCGTACATACATTTATTATGTGTTTTTGGGAAATTTTTCCACATTCTGTGCCTGCCCGACAAAAGGGGTGGGTTTTGAAAAAAAATTAAAGACAATTTAAAATGGTGTATGTTTGACAATACAGTTCTAACATGCCCCAATTTTTAGAAAACACTCTCTACTCTAACTTTATGCTGTCGAAGAGCTACAAAGATAAATGTGCCCCAATGTTTATATGTAGGTTTACAGCAGAAACTGTGCAATATTCAGGATTAGACTTCATTTCTATAAAGCAGTTTTCTCATCAGACTGTATCATGGAGTCTGCTCTTTACAGGCAGCTTCAGGCTCCTTTTCCCTTTTTCAGCTGTGGGGGGTTCAAAACAGTTGACTGAAATTCGATCTGCTTTTTCCCAAGTGAACCTTTTTAAGGGGAAAAATTGTGAGGGAGGTTTTTTTTTAAACCCAGAGAAACAAGCTACATACTTTAAAGATTTTAAAGTTTATCAGTAAAAAAAGATAAAAAACCCACAAGTCACGAAAAGAAATAGCATGGGGGTGACCTCACCATCTGTCGGGGTAACTTAGAAGACTTTTGTAACAATCAAAATATAAGAGCTGTCTTTTTTTAAAGGAAGTAAAAACAAACACATGTATTGAAAATATCTTTATTTACCTTTTGCCTGCATTTTTAAAGATAATAAATAAAGTGAGAATACTACTTTAATGATGATAGTCCTTCTAGATTACACAGTGGTTTTTACAGAGTCGCAATCTTTTTTGTGACAAAAAATTTTTCACAATCTATTTTTTTTTATGTTGAGGTTTTCCCTTTCAAAATTTTGCTGGACAGCGATGGGTTACAGGTTACTTTTGTAAATGAATAAGGCATATATATTCTTATGTATGGTATTGTACCACCCCCCGGGCCTCAAGTAGAAAACACGGGGGTCTGAGGGCGGGCAGCTCAGCCAGGGCGGCGGCGCTTGGCAAATTTGGATTTATTGAAAAGTTTGTGACGCCGTTGGGGGGGTCGGCCCAAGTTTGGCCGGCATAATTAGACCCGGGGAGAAAGGGTGGAAAATTAGGCCGGGTGTTTAGCCCCCCCCCCAATAGGGCTGATCCCAGGGCAGAGGTGCAGGATGATGTGGCAGAAAACAAACACATCCAGGCGGGTTATAAACACTTGCAGTTTTGAAGTTGCAGACTTTGCATTGAGGTGTTACACAGCCAGGAAATAGGATTTCTGCCTCACATGGGGTGAAAAAGTTCATTTCTCTGCTGATGTGGGGGAGCCACCAGCTGCTAGTTACATTTTTTGATAACAGGACTCTTGATTCGTGTTTTCAAAAAAAAAATGCTGGATCGCTGACCCTTCCGGGAACAGGCAGTGCGGGTCCATAGGAATCCTGGCTTCTCTCCCCATTGAACTCCTGCCCCTTTAAAAAGCTGCTGATTTCCCCTGGGATTCACTCTGCTACTTTGAAACACAACTTTTTTCCCTCTTTTTGCCACAAACCCGGGAAAGTCACTGGGGCCAAAAGGACTGATACCCTGATTTTTTTCAGCTTGCCATGTAGGAAGGCACACACCCCTCTGAGGAATCTCCTTCTTCTTCCCACAATAAAACATCCTGGGCAACTTCCTCTTCCTCTTCTGGCTGGGGGCCGTGCCCTAAACTTGGATGGAGGAAAGGTAGAACCCCAGTGAGGGCCGGGGTTACAATGTCTGTTGCAGTGCTTGCAGAAAACAACTTCTTACATTAATTTTTGCATAGGGAACCTCAACAGACAGTTATTTTGTGGTGATCCGACTTTGGGGCCCACATTCCCCCCTATGAAGAAAACACATCCTCAAAATATTGGGCCGGGGACCCCGACTACAAACAAAAAAATTTGCCTAAACCATAACCTCAAATAAACATTGGGTTTTACAGCCCAAAACCCTCCCCACCCGACGTCCCGAGTGTAGCTGCGGGGACACAACCAAAAACAAATTCACTGCACTGGCTGTTTTGGATGGCTCCTTTCCCAAAGGGGCCGTCATATTTTCATCCATTGGGGTCAACGAACGGTGAAACTGGGTTTGCCTCATTTTGTAAGTCCTTACAAAGTCCTGTAGTTTGAAGAAGCGAATGGTGCTGAAATTCCATTTTTTCCCCTGTGGGCACACATTTATTTTTTTTTTTAACAATGTTAGGAACAGTACAAAAGGGCATATTTTTTAACAAACCAAAAATTTTTTCTTGAATATCCTTAAACAAAGGTATCTGTCCCCTGTTTTCGCTTGAATCTGGAAAAAGGGAATAGGCAACTGCTACCTCCCCTTTAAAAAAAACCCACCCCGGGTACAGCGGGCTCACCTCTATATGAGGAAGTTTTTCGGGGTTTGGGCATGAAAATTTCAGGACTGGTGCTAGTTGCCCTTCTTTTCAGAAGGGTTGGTGTCACTTTGGGGATTCTGGGGAAAAAAGAAATCACTGAACTACTATGCATTTTTAACTGCAGCCAAATGGGGGAACTCTCAGGACTGTTGAATACTTGTGTCAACCTTTTCCATTTGCTGGGAACTTTTTCACTGCTTTAACTTTTTCCATTTTGTGCGAGAATATTTTCAGATTGCCCTTTTGACACAGTTCTTTTGTCTTTCCACCGCTTTGAGATGGTACTATTTTTGTTTGTTTGGGGGTTTAAAATGGAATGGTAAAAGGGTTGAGCCCCCCATTGGCATCCATTTGGGCCCTTCTCTTTTTTTTTAACCTTGGGTTCACCGGGGATAAGGGAGATGCACAGCATCCCCGATAAAAGTCTTTTTTTTTTTTTGTCAAACTTGACAAGGCTTTGTTCCCTCATTGTGGACCTTCTTTTTGAAATTTGCCTCCGGTGTTCCAATCATGTCAGGGCGGGGTTTGGTTTCGGAATTGGACTCCCATTCCAGGTCAAGGGGAAGTTTACCTGGTCTGCACGATAAAGCGGGAGCGTATCCTGTTGACGGGTCGGAATATGATTATACATTTCAATCAATCGGGAATTCTCTGGCCATTGGCTCCTTTCTTCCAAAAGGGCAAGGTTGCATATTGATAAAAAAATTTTCATTTTCTCACAAAGACTTTTGCCTTGGGGGTGGTACGGAGTTGTTTCTGATCTTTTTACATCCGTATAAAAGGCAAAATCCTGGAAGATTTTTGGGCTCGAAGGTGGACCTCTGTTGTCAGAACTGTCTGGGTATCCAGGGGGTCTACAAAAATATTATTGGAAGGGCCTTTGCAGCTGTTCTTCCGTTTGGTTTTTCACGGGGCAAAACCACCAAAATCGGGGTAATGGTCTACGATAGTAGAGCGTAGTTGTACCCTGATCGGCTCGGGGTGAGTTGGACATGGTCTAGGGCCACTATTTCAAAAGGGTTGCTTGTCACTATGGGCGAAAGGGGGCCCTTTTTTGATTGAGTGATTTTTCCTTCTGAGTGCAGGGGGCCGCACTTTCTACAACCATGCTCAATAGACCGCTAACCCGCCAGAAAAAAACGGTAGGGATACAACTTTAGTTTTCTTCCCAACCCAAAAAATGCCCGCTGGATTGTGATAGGGCTTCTAAAACCCATGGGCACATCTTTTCTTGAACTACAATCCCATACTACTCATCGTACGTGGTTAATGGCTCTTCGACCAATTTTTTTAAAAAAATGAAAAGCTTTTTCTCTCTTTCCAAAACTTTTGAGCATCTTGGGTGCATCGGGAGCTAGGGATGAATTTTCGCACCAAGGAGTTCTTTGATAAGCATATAGGGGCACGCCTGTGCCTGCCCAACCATGGTGGGGTATGGGTTCAAAGGAACTTCCCCGGATGACAAAACCCTTCCTCCAAACAGTCAAAATCGGAGAGACACTCTTGTTGAAAAATCTGGCCCTCCAATCTTTTTAAAAGGTCATTGGACTTCTCGAATCAGGAGGGTTTTGGATCGGGAAAAACGCTGCTTTTGCTTTTTTTCATACCCCCCGGTTTTTAAATAACGAACTCTAGTTGGATACCCCCTAGCCATCCACCTTTGCCCAAGGCCCAAACCCCTGGGGTACCAGATGCGTAAGGGATTGTTTCGTGAGAGGGGAAATTTGGAAGAGGCCCAAGAAATGTTTAAACCCCTCTCGCCCCCCCCAACAACAGCCAAGAGTCTAGTTTGAAAAATATAGTTGGTAGGGTTTCTCAGTGGGGCGAACTTCAACTCGCATAGCGATGACCTTTTTTTTTTTCCTTTCTTTTTCTTTTCCTGAGATGGATAGCTCCTAATCCACTTTTGCTGGCATCTGTTGGGGGGGATAAAAGGGTTAAACCTAGTCGGGGTAAACCAAGATTTTCTCAGAAGTGTTGTTTTAAATTTGAAATGACTTTTCCCAATCGGGTGTCCCGTCTATTGGGGGGTTCTTACTTTTGGTTTTTTTTGGTTCGGGCCAATAGGGCTTGAAGGGGGGCTCCCCAACTTCGAAAAATCTTAAATAAACGTCGTAAACCCCCTACCCCAGGAATTTCGGACCCCCTAATGGTTGGGGGTATTTTGCCAGTCTCTGATGACAAACTTTGTCTGATCTGGGGCCACTCCCTCTGAGCGATGAATAGTAGATTTGTATTTTGGGTTTATAGATGCTTTTAGGGTTTTAGTTTTAAGCCAAAGTTGATAAGCCTAAAAGACTTTCTGCTGGTCTGCAAAGTTTTTTCGTAGGTCCTAAAATATATGAGGGCATCTCTGGTACAATAGCCACGGTCTAAAAGTTCTTAGCCCCGGGGCAGCATTCCCATAAGTCCTGAAATGTTCCAGGGCACTGCAAAAACCAAATGGCTGCGGTTACCCTCAAATCCCCCATAGGAGTAGTAAGGGCGGCTTTCTTTTTATCTGCTTCAGAAACGGGAACCTGCCAGTACCCACTGTTTAAACCCAAAGTGGAGAAATACCTATTTATTTTTTTTTGCTGCAAGAGACCCTTATGCGTGGTAGGGGGTAAGCCCTTTTTTGTGTTATCTTGTTAATCTTTCTATAATCTACCCCAAGCGCATTGGCCATCCTTTTTTTGGGACTAAAAAATTGGGGGGTGCCCATGGGCTGCAACTGTCCCTGATTACCCCTTCCCGTTTCATTTCTTTATCAGCTTTTGCCACGGTAATGAGCAGGAGCAATGGGGCGTAAAACCCTTTTTTTGATGGGGGGATGGTTCTTTGGGGAAAGTTTGTTGGATTCTTTAATGGCCCCAAAAAACCATGGGATTCTTTCTGAAAAAACCGTCTATTTTCCCGTGCACTGGAAAACTATCCTTCAGGGTTTGAGGAGTGGAGTCGTGCTGAATGCGCTTTTGGGACCCCGTTTCCAACTGAACCAAGGAGACTCTGATGGGTTCAAGGTTTTTGCAGCCCAAAACATTATTTCGGGCTTAAACATTTGGCCACAGGGCATATCGGGGCAAAAGCCCTCCTCTCCATAATTTAAGATGCGCACCCCGGGGGGCCCCGCCCCTTTTTGACGTCAAAAATCCCCCCAGCTGTCCCAAAAAGAAGGGTTTCTATCAGAGTAAAACCGTTCCCCGCGAGGGAATCCTGGCCCTTACCTATAGCTGCTCGCACCCGATGATAATCTCCTTCTGGGGGGAAACATAATGGATTGGGATCGCTCACCTTACAACCAATCCCTTTCCCCCGCTAGTCTTCCTGCTGCGCTGAATGGGCCTTGATTTTCTTTGAGGTGTTTTTCCTTGAACAAAACTGATTTGATATTCTTGCAAAATAGCAATGACCTCACCCAGGCAATTTTCCATAATTAGGCCCAGGGTAATAAAAGTTACACCCCCCTCTCTCAACAATCCACCAGACCTTGGATTTAAGCCCACCCTCCCCACCTTAAAGGTAACCTCTTTGTATCCCACCCGTACCCCAGGTACCCTTATTGCTATAAGTACAAGTCTCCTCAGGGGGGTGGGTGAAATCCGCATCACCATATCTCGGTACAATTGGGGGGCATTGTAGTTTACCTGCGAACCCGTGTCCGGGGGGCGGTGAAAGGGGGTGTCATCAATCACAACTGGAATCTTGGAGCCCCGCATACTTGCTCCTCCCGTTTTGGACCAATTTTCCTATCCTGGGGTTGGTCCTCTGCCCCAGGGGTTGCCCATTTAAACGCACTTTCCCAACCCTGACCCCCTGTCACATCGCACAGATGGGCCCCCCTCCGCGGGGTCAAATCGATCAGTGATCCCTACCCCTCGGGTCATGTTTGTCTGAGGTGGCATCCTCCCTGCTGTCCAGGGAAAATCCCCCTTTAGCTGGGAAATTAATTGAATCCCCCTACAGGAGAAATGTTGAAGATTCTGACTCTTAATAGAGCAGCCACACTCTTGGCATTTTCCCGTACTTTTAGCCGTAAACTCAGAAAGGTCAAAGCTTGACCCTGGGGTACGTAAGACAGGGGACTTGGATGAGGGCACAGCCTTCTGGTGGTGCATGACTCCGGGTGTTAAATGATTCACTGCAGACACAGTGGGGTTTTCTCAATATACGATTTTTCTGTTTTGATTGAGCAAAAATCCATATCAGGTTCTGAGGGACATCATGCGCAGCTGGGCCCTTTTGGGACTCGGACAAGAGGCCTTTAAAAACGTTTTTTTTAGCATTTTTTTTCATCTTTTTACACTGTCTGGGGCAACTTGCTTAATAACCTCAAGGCTCCCCAAATTAAGGGCATAGCTCTAACAGTGTCCTGGGTCTTGCCCCAAAATAAAAAACCTTTTTTTTTTCTAAGTGGGACGGTGTAAAAGTACCTCGACTTGGCGAAGATGTCCTTTACATTTTTTTATCATGGCTGGCCAAGATTTCACTTCCCCTTTGGCCGCACCACCAAATGACTCTCGTATGGGACTTTTTGCTCCTCAGACATAGGGTAAATTTCCCAACAGGGTGCTCATCTCTCTTTTAAGTCACTTGGTGTGTGATTTACCGTATACTGTGGGGGCCCCTGTTGCACCCGGGGATTTAAAAAGGGATGGTTAATGGGAGTAGGGGGCCCCCCCCAGTTTTCTGCGCCACTAAAATTTTGATCCCACGGGAAAAATGCGCCACCACGGGGGTGAGCCTGGGGGGGGGGCTGGGCTGGACATCTTCCCCACTTTTAACCCCTATGGATCGTGATCACCCCCTCTGTGCTGTGGACCCCCAACGCTTCAGGCACCGGAAACCCTTTCGTGGCGCCAAAAAAACTGTACCGCCCCGGGGCCTCATAAGACACGGGGTCGAGGGCTGGGCAGGCTCAGCCAGGCGCGGCGGCAGCTTGGCAAAGTTTGGGTTTATTGAAAAAATTTGTGACCCATTGGGGGTTGTCGGCCAGATTTTGGCACTAATGGAGTCCCTGGGGGGAAATGTGGTAAAATTTTGGCTGGTGATTAGCCCCCCCCAACAGGGCTGTCCCGGGGCAGATGGTGCGGTGATTGGCGAAAACAAAACATCCAGCGGGCTTAAACCTTTCAGTTTTACTGAAGCTCTGCAGACATTTCCAGGGGTTACACAGTCCAGAAAATAGGATTTTCTGCCTCCAAAGTGTGATGAAGTTCAGTTTTTCTGCTGTAGTGTGGTGGCTCACCTGCTGCAGTTACACATTGATAACGGGACTCTGGTTCTGGGATTTCCCAAAAAAAAATGGGATCGCCGTCCCCTTCCCAAAAACAGGCAGTGCGGGGCCCCCTAAGGGGAAACCTGGCTTCTCTCACCATTGAACCCTGACTCTGTGAAGCTCTGAGTTTTCCCGGCAATTCACTCTGCTACTTGTACACAAGCATTTTCCAGTTTCCACAGATCTGGGAAACCTGTGGCCCAAAGGACTGATACCCGAAATTTTTTCAGCTTTCCCCTGTAGGAAGGCACCACCCTCTCTACTGAGGGAATTCCTCCTTTTTCCCACAATACAACCCTCCGGGGGACATTCCTTTTTCTCTCTGGCTAGGGGGTGTGTCCTAAACTCGGAGGGGAAAGTGTAGAACCCCCAGTAAGGGATCGGGTTACAATGTCTGTATGCAGTGCTTTGCAAGGGAAACAACTTTATTTCATTAATAAAGCATATGGGAAACCTTTCACAACGTTTTTTTGTGGTGATCCAGACATGGGCGCCACGTATTTCACTAAACAATATTCCCAACATTTAGCAAACAGCCTCTAAAACCCCCAGGGCCATAAATACATTTAGTCAGCCTCAACCATGCACAAAAAAAAGACCTAACATAGGTCGGGATCAAAAAAAGCCCAAATATGAACCACATCAACTCTAAAAAAACCGGACAAGCCACCCCAAACATGCCCAACTTTGCCCTAGACAAGTAAAAAAAACAAGGTTTAATAGGAAACTATAAAAAGTGTTTCATTTAAAAAACTATTTTATATAAATACATTCACGTATCTCACAAAAGTGTGACAAAACCCCCACTTATTGTAAAAATTGTATTAATCCTTTTATGGGATATGACTGAGATGGGCGAATTTATACTAACAAAGTGGAATTCGTTTGAATTTTAGGAAAAAATTCGGTTCTGAACGAAGTCGGTTTGGGGTATTGGGTGAAGAAATGTGCTTTTGATTATAAAATGGTGCGAGCTCTTGGGTTCATGGGGGGAAAGCAAATTGGGGGAAGAAAGGGGAAGCCTGATGACATGTGCAGAGATAAACCATTCAGAGACCCGGGGGGATTCTGTACGTCAGCACTATTAAAAATCCCCGGGGGCGACGCGGGACTCACACTCCTCCACGACTGATCAGGGAAGGTGCTGCTGCGGTGTTGTGATAGTCTTACTGAAGAAAAAATTTTTTATACGCGTTTTTTGGGGGTTTTTTAGCTTGTCTCAAGATTGCTTCTCTTAATGTTCTATTTCTGATTTTTTGGGGTATGGATCGAAATCCGTGTGCGTCCACTGCACTGATATACATTTTAATGCTATCTGTACAGCAGATTGGAAAATCTGTTGTTTTTTAAGAAAAAAGCGTTTTTTTAAAAACACATCCACATATTTTTTTGGGTGCTCAATTCTTTTTCGCAATTTACTCCAGCAGTTAATTAAGCGTTGTTTTTCTGCGTGGTGACTCCAAGAAACCGTCTTTTTCACCGCCCCAAAAAAACATTTTCCTGTAGCCCAATTCACAAACAAGGGTTTAATTTTAATTTTTTTCTTTTGTTTTTGGTAGCATAGAAAAAAACGCCCATTGTAAAATTTACAAAACTCGTGTTTTTGGTTGCTCAATTGTTTGGCGCAATTTCATCCAGGGGTTAATTAAGCGTTGTTTTTCTGCTGTGGTGCTCAATAAACCGTCTTTTTTCACTGCCCAAAAAATACAATTTTTCCTGTAGCTAATTCACACGAAGGTTAATTACAATTTTTTTTTTGTTGTGTAGCGTAGAAAAAACAACCATTGTAACACATTACAAAGTCGTAGTTTGTGGTTGCTAAAATTTTTTGGGCTTTTAATCCAGGGGGTTTAAATTTAAAGGGTTTTTTTTCTGCTGTGGTGACAAAAATAAAACCCTCTTTTTTTATGCCAAAAAAAATTTCAAATTTTTCCCGTAGGATAATTCACAAGGAAGGTTAATTACAAATTTTTTTTTTTTGTTTGTAGCGTAGAAAACACGCCATTGTAACACGCTACAAAACTCGTAGTTTGTGGATGCCCAATTTTTTGGCCAATTTTCTCCCGGGGTTAATTAAGCGTTTTTTTTGTGTGGTGACAAAAAATAAACCGTCTTTTTCCGCCAAAAAAATTTCAATTTTTCCGGTAGCATAATTTAAAGCGAAGGTTAATTACAAATTTTTTCTTTGTTTTGGGAGGTAGAAAACAGCCATTTTAACACGCTACAAAGCTTTTAGTTTGTGGTTTCTCAATTGTTTGGGCAAAAATTTCATCCCGGGGTTTAAATTTAAACATTGTTTTTTGCTGTGGTGACAAAAAAAAAACCGCTTTTTTACACCAAAAAAAACAATTTTCCTGTAGCAAATTCACAAGCGAGGTTAAATTTCAATTTTTTCTTGGTGTAGCGAAAAAATTCGTCATTGTAACACGCTACAAAGCTTTTGTTTGTGGCTGCTCAATTCTTTTGGCAAATTTCTCCAGGGGTTAATTAAAAAGCGTTGTTTTTCTGCTGTGTGACCCAAGAAACCGCTTTTTTCCCCCCAAAAAAAAATAAAATTTTTCCCTGTGCCAAATTCACAAGCAAGGGTTTAAATTAAAATTTTTTTCTCTTGTTGGTAGCTAGAAAACCGCCATTGTAACAGACAAGCCGTAGTTTTTGGTTGCTAAATTGTTTGGCGCAATTTACACCCGGGGGTTAATTAAGCGTTTTTTTTTCGCTGTGGTGACAAAAAAAAACCATCTTTTTCACCGCCAAAAATTAAAATTTTCCTGTACCTTTAATTCACAAGCAAAGGTTAATTAAAATTTTTTTTTTTTTTTTTGTGCGTAAAAACACGCCTGTAAACGCTACAAACTTTTGTTTGGTTGCCAATTTTTTTCCCAAATTTTAATCCGGGGGTTAATTAGGCATTGTTCTGCTTGTACCGTAAAGAACTTTTTTTTTCACCCACAGAAAAAAATCGTGCAAAATTTTAAATCTGAAGGTTAATTAAGCCTTTTATGCTTTTTTTTCAGAAAATCACAGGTTTTTTAATCGCACTCAAGTCAATTTTTTGCCCATTTGTGGACCAATTCTACCAAGGGTTACCAAGCTTGTTACTGGGTTCATTTGGAGTCAAATACAGGGGGTGTATTTATCATATCAATATCTTCATAAACATGTTGTACATTTTTAAACAAACAGTATTCGACAGAGAGGTGGGAGGCTCTTACCTGCGAGTGGGAGAGGCACAAACATTCCCGCCCAGGTCGCAGACGCAAGGGGGCGGCAGCGGGGGGGACCGGGGAGGGCCAAACTGCCCCTTATCTTGCGGTGTGTGTTGTTCAGCAACCCCAAAGTTTTTTATTAGTTGCTAGGCATCCACTTCCCCCCCAGATGAATCTGACAACCCCCGCCAAATCGGTGGTAAGTCAGACACAACCCTTTGTTTGGGATGCGGGAGGGGGCACGGCTCTCACCTGTCCCAACCCCCCTCGTCCCATCCTTTTCCCCCACCAGGATCTACTTGTGGCTGGGCTCAGGCCACTATATTGCGAGGAAAGAACAATTTGAGGAGGGGATCCAGCTACTTGCAGCGGAAAAGGGGCCAATATCCCCTGCTTTTGCGTAGGCGGCAAAATAAAGATGTTGAAGGGGGCCTGGGGGGTCATTTGTGAGGGGTCGCCTCGCATCCAAGACCGGTGATGAGGATGCGTGATTATAAAAACAAAAATGAGATTAGCCCACCGCACTTGGGACCGGTAGGCAAGGGCTTTATCATCGTCAGGAGAAAGGGCATCATTTTCGCGTCAGGCAGCGGCGCGCCAGCAAGTGGGGTTGTGTGCCGGAGTCAGAGGTGCAGCATGTGGTCGGGACCAAGTGGGCCACGGGTAAAAAACCCCTTCGCAAGTCCAAGAAAGTAGGGGCACAGGGCTCAGCGAGGCAGCGGCGGCAGTAGTCACTCAGTGTGGAACGTTGGTGGTAAAATCCGATACTCGGCGGTGTGGTTCGTTTTTGCTAAGACACCGGAGGAGCCGAATAGGGGTATAGTAGAATCTGTAGGCAGAAAGTGAAGCGTGGCCATGGGCTAACGTTGGCACCAGGGCCCCTGCGTCAACACATGCAGCGTCCACCGTCCGGTGGCCTGGAAGAAACTTTGGCTCAGATGTGGTGGTCCATCCTACCGCCACAGCAACAGCAAGCAGCAGCGCCCAGTGGCACGCATGCCATTGCAGCCAGTCAAAGGCTCCACCACCTCTGCAGAAGGGAGCTGTTTCTCTTTTGACATCATCTCCCAGCCCCAGATGCTCCTGCTCCTCTCTACTCATGGCGCCAGCATCGTTCAGCGAAGCGATTGCAAAGAGACAACAGTATGCGTCCAACCATCCTAAGGTGCAGAAACTGCCCCGTACTCCTGTCCAAGTTGTTGGTGCTGCAGTTCCCCCCTTTTCCCAAAATTTGGTGGACTCTGCACCGTTCAGAGAACTAATGGCTTGTGCCAAGCCGAGATGGAGAGTTCCCAAGCCGTAATTTCTTTTCCAAAAAGGCAGTAGCAGCACTTCTAAATAGGTAAAACAGATGGTGGCCAGTCCTTGAGCTTATCGGTTTGTTCCAAGGTGCACGGCAGCGCGGACGTCTGGAGCTGTAAATACGGTCAGGGCCAGTTTCATGTCCTTTACGGCCCATGGGTGAATGTGCTTCCGGCCCAGGCACACCAACAACTTGGACAGGAGATGCCGCTTTCTCCTCCACGTTGTCAAACTGCGGCTCCTGCGCCAATGTCCACCTCCTCCACCACCACCACCACTTTAGCCTCCACAAGTACTGCTCCATCATATCACATGTGTAGGGCACAGCAGTGTCACGCAGTTCTACACCTGGCTTGCCTCAGCGAACGAAGTCACACAGGGGAGGAACTGCTCCGCGTCATGCAGCAAGAAATCGATGTGTGGCTTTCTCCGCGCCAACTGCAAAATCGGAACCATGGTGTGGACAATGGGGGAACATGGTGTCCGCGCTGCACCGAGGAGGGATGTTCCATGCGCCCTGCATGGCACCCGTGTTCAATCTGGTTGTGAAAAGGTTCCTGAAGTCTTCCACCGATCTTTGGAAGATTCTGAAAATGGCCAGGAAACTGTGCATGCACTTCATACATTCATACAAAGCCCGGGAAAACCCCCCTCGATTGCAGCGGAGAACGGCCTCCCCCAACACACTCGATAGCGATGTTTCCACCCGTGGAATTCCAGCCTGCCATTTGGACCGATTTTTGAAAAGGGGGAAAGGGCCTTTTAAAGATTTTTTTTTGATCCAGGTGGACAGGGGTACCCCCTGTGAAAAATTTGATGTACCAGTGGCGTCATGCTGCACCTCCTTTGTTTAGGCCCCTTCGAGTAGGCCCCGGTATTTGTCGTCGCCCGGGGTACGGGATGAATAACGTCTTCCACGCTTCATGTTGGGAAAAGATGCTGAAAAATTGTCTGGGCAGGGGGGTGGAGAGTGGCGACTACATCTGTGGCCCCCTGATCCCGGGGGGGGACTGAAAGGAGGAGGAGGAGGAGGACATTGGAGCAAAGCATTGTCTGGTGAAATGAGTGGATTTTCTATCCAGGGGACAAGAAAGGGGGGAAGGGGCACTGGAGGAGGTAGTGGAGATGAGGAAGACGAGGCAATGACCCGCAAGCACCGTGGCTTACAGTGGAGATGGAGGCAGGAGCCCTCGGAGTCCTTGTAGAGGCCGCAGCATTTGATTTGCCTGGTATGCAGCCCAAAAAGCAGATCCGGCAGAGGGTTACTTCTGGGTCTCCACCTATTGGACCCTCGCACCGGTCCCAAAAAGGGGGCCTTTTCCCAGTATTGAGGGGAAGAAAATCAAAAACTATAGGGAAATCCTCCCCAGCGTTGGCCGCTGCCTATTTGGGGGCATCGTCCCCCTCGACATCGACCGGGGGGTTTTTTCAGCGCCACTACTACTGCCGCGGGGTGTGGGGGAAAGGGGGGGGGGGCGGAAACAGTACCAGCCCATCGCAGCAACCTAAGTCTGGAGTCCTATGGCAGCTTTTTCACCCCCAGTGAGGGGACAGTCGCCCGCGCAGCAGCGAACGGCCCGGGCGACCCCGAAACCAAAAGGGGTGGCCTATTTAAACTTGCCACCCCAGTTAAAGATCCCCTGGATATGGGCCCCCAAACGGATGTTGGCCCCAAATTGCCGAGTTTGCGTGGGGAAGCTGTCCTGCCCGGCCGTAGTGTGCATCAGAGCTGGTGTTCATGCGGGGGGCCACGTTAAACCCAAAAAGAACCCCTTGTCCCCGGGAAATGTGGGGAAAATCCTTTTTTAAGATGAATCAGGGTGGATCGGCCGGATTTCCCCACACCAAGCCTTAGGGTCAGACTCCCTTTAGCCATGAGCCTCCCCAAACTGTGAAAATGGTCTGGGTTCAAACAACTGCCCAAACTACTAGCCCCCACCCGCATGGCCACAATCTGCTGACGTTTTCCATCTGCCACCAACCATCTTTACCCCGGGGCTGGGATTGCCACCCCCTCCAAAACCCTTTTCCCCTTGTGCCACTGTCTGACCCCCCTGTGCTGTTTTTTTGTGGTGCCTGACATCCCACTGTGTATTGTACCACTCTCTCCCAATGCTGTTGCTCCTCCCCCGTACCTCCACTCTCTGTCTTGTGCCACTCTGTGGCCTACCCAGTTTTTTCCCCCTCCAGAAGTCTTTGTCCACTGTCTGACCTCATGCTGCTGCCACCATCACTTCCACTCTTTGTATTGTGCCACCTGGGCCCACTACTGTTTTTCCCCCACCCCCAAATGTCTTTGGGACTGTCTGACCTCATGCTGTGCTCCGTGATCCACACTGTGTCATTGTGATCTGGGGCCTACCCCGGGTTTTTGCCACCTCCGAATGTCATTGTGCCACTGTCCTGACCTCATGTCCCTGCGAGTTTTTTGGTCTTTTTTCCCTTAAGTCCCCGGGAAATTTTTAGGAAGCGATTCTAAAGGGCGGCAGTCATATGCGTGTCATCAAAACACAACTTTATGAAGACCAAACCAAGCTCCCTCTGCAATTTAAGAGGGACAAGTTCTACGCACCCTGCACGCTCTGTGCGCCTGGAAATACTGTTTTTTTTTAACGCGTTCGTCCAAGTAATCCGGACCCATTTTATTTTTGTCGGGAAATTGGGGAAGTGCCGAACCAATTTTGGAAATTCGCCATCTCTACCACAATAGGGCTCCCTTTTTTCAATATCATTTTAAAGTAACTAGCTTACTATAAGGATAGTTCCCCCTAGCAACCAACAGGCTTCGGTTAATACCAGGGTGTTTTCTCACGATTACTACTAGTAGGAAACATATGTTACTAGCAGCCCATCAGAAAAAGTTCCAGACCAGCAGTTTAGGTAAAATGGACAATAAGAAGATCGTGGCTTGCTGTCTACCTATTGAAGATCTAACTTGAGTTTATCCTGACATAAATGCTATTCTATGCAAAACATTGCAAAAGGGGGATAGTGATTTTAAAATCCTAGGTCAAGGAAACCCAGTGATTCTCTGCATTAAATTTTAAGAAAAAAAAAGAGCCCTTTCCCCACGCTTTTAAATTGGTGAAAAAAACCCCCCTCAAATGTTTCCCACTCTGGGCTTCTCGAGGTAAAAAGAGGTGGGGCATTTCCATGTTTTTAAAGTAAGCTATTTATGTACAGCCTTCACCTTCCCTTAAGAGTAAATCTTCCAAACATTCTCCTACTTTCCCAATTGAACATTAAAAGGTCCAATGGGTTTAAAGTGTCACAAAGGGGAGAGTTTCAAAAGCAAAACTACTTTTGGGAAACCATTAGGGCTAAGACGATGCTGAATGAAATCCGCTCGTAGCAACAGTTTGAATTCTCTCCTTATCAGTGTTTTCTCACAGTGAAGTGACCGAAAGGAAAAACCCTTTGCCATGTCAGCCCTCCGGGTAAAAAAAGACTGGCAGTGAGGGAAAAGATTTTTATGCCCGGGCATTCACCCGGGAAAACAACACTGCTTCCATACATACTTAATGATTACGGGCTACAATTCTATGAATAGAGCAAGATGATCATTACTGCTATTATAAATACTTCTATCTCAAATTATTAACTTCATAAACTGTTAGCTAATAGGTTCAGGTAATAGGAGGGGGTTAAACTGTGTACCCTTAAACCCCAGAAAATCATCCCCAGACATAATCTACAGAGGGTACTCATGTGTTTTGTACTGTTTTCATTTTTATAAGGTTCCCCCCTTTGGGATTTAGTTACGAAAGGGGCCGAAAAAAGACAGCGCCTCCAGTTAGCCTATTGTGCATATTTGTTGACCCACAAGGGGGAAAAACCCCATAAAGTAGAAGCCATTTTGCATATTTTGGGAAAAAAAGTCCTTTCCCCGACCCCAATTGGCAATCAGAATAAACCCCGGGGATCCCAGAATCGAAAGTACTTAAATGGTTTACTAATCATTCAAAAATGTGCCCAAAAAACCCCTTTTTGGGAATTTTTGTTAGTCTCACTGCTTTTTAGGGTATGTTCACACGCCCGGTTTTGGACCCCGTTTTTGGAAACCCGTTTTTAGATGTGTGTTTGGTGTGCGTGTGATTTTACATTGCATGTTTACATGCGTCTTTCTGATGCATCTTTCAGATCCGTTCAAAGAGTTGTCATGTCAATTCTTGATCCATTTAACGTGGCAGACACTCTATTTAAAACTACAGAGTGCATTCCTGCTGCATCAAAAACCCATCCAAACACGCACCTGCATATTGGATGCGTGTTGGATTCGTTTTGGATTTATGCAGCACTTTTGAATGTGTTTTTCGGATCCAGAACGGATCCAAAAATGGATCCAGCACAATGTGTGAACATACCCTTACAGTAAAGTTTCCTTTTATGTTTATGTAAAAAACTTTTTTCCAAACGTAAGTTCTCCCTTGTTTGATACAAACCTGGGTATAAACAGATCATGGGAGGAAACCCCTAATTTTACCCTTTTAAAAATTTAAAATATTTTTTTATGTCACCCCCCAGCACTTTTTTTTTAAAAATAAATAACCTAGTCTTGCAAAAAATACCCAGCTTTTAACAGAAAAAAAAATCAGCCCAAGGGGAGAAGTAGTTGAGTTTTATAGCTGAGCCTGATAGCTGACAAGCTAAGTGGGGAAATTCTCCGAGGCAGGGGTTAACTGTCGCCTTGCTGGATGTTAACAGCAATCTGAGCAAAAGGCCTGATTCCAACCACCAGGATCAAAAGGAAAATTACTGTTAGACAGGAAACAAGGGGATTTGTAGATCGGGACAGTAACCACTTCTTTAGGGCCCCTCCCACTTGGAAAAGGCCGGAGAAATGCAGACGGTTCTTCAGTCTGAGGGCACAAGTATTTTTTAAAACCCAAACTGAGCAGCAACATGGGGCAAAATTTCTTCTTGAAAGGGGGGGGGCAGAGCCAGACATGGAAACTTAAGCACAACAGGGACAAGAGGCACAGAAGACAGGACCATACAGGGATGTTTCAGTTCTTCACAGATAACTTGAAAGAAGAACTGGAGCTAAGTATTTGGATTCTTCATTAAAAGAAGACTCTGAAGACTCAGATGGCTGGAACAAACCTGGCTGTGTAATAGCATCAGGGCAGAAATCCGGCGCTTTAGTAGGCTTGATCACAACAACTTAACCAAACTTGCTGACTGTAGCTTGAATCACCAAAGAGAGACATATTAGAACCAAATGATCCCTAAATAGCAAACCGATCAGAAGGCTTTTCATACACATGACTGGACAACCTTTTGAGGGGTGAAAGGGGGAGAGAAGGGGGGGGGAAGATTTTTTGAAAGAGAACAAAAGGGGATATGCTGACTTCCCAAGACAGGGGATCACAACTGCAGTGGTGGGAAGAACCCCAAAAACAGCCGCCAGACAAGGACTGTGATAAGAGCGCCCATTAGGAGAAGTACACTCTCCAGGGCAGACATATTCTGCTCCCCCTCACAAGACAGCGAAGCTGGGAGGCAGGAAGTTGGTCCAGGTACTTGGCTTTGTGGCTTAAGCAAAGCTGGTACTAGACAGAAGCCCTTACATAAATAAGGATTGGACAAGGAAAAACAAGCACAAGATCAAGACGGGATCGAAGATCACAAAATGGGGTATGTCAGGAAGACTGGACTTGTGGTCAAAAATGATAGAACCGGTACTCAAGCAGGAATGAGACCAGAAATTCAGATTCAAAGGCTTTGGAAGACATCACAGATACTGAAACAGATGCTAAAGCAGAAGCTGAACCTGGCTGCTTAAACACAGAAGCTTGAGCTGGAACAGGAGACAATGGAATGGACATACAAAATGCAGATTTGGATACTGTATGGGTTCTGGATTTTGTGTAGATGGGTTGGAGGCAGGATGGGAGTCTCTGCATGAAATGAGCCAGATGAAAACTGGTAATTCCATAAATTTGGGGGACTTGAAAATTCTTCTGGCAGCACAGAGTTTGAAACTTCCACCAACAAAACAAGATTTGAAGATTTTGAAAAACGAAAGTATTCATCCCCCTTGAACTTCGAAACCTTTTCCCAACATTTCAGGTTAAAAATAAAGAAAAAAATTTTAAATTTTTGGAAGAATAAACAAAAAGGGGGACCAATTTGTGAAGGGAACAAATTTTATTGGAAATTTTTAAAGTAAAATCTTTGCCAATTTTTTTTTATTATTAAATCAAGACCCTGATCCTTATTCTTTTCCTCTCGGGTCTTTTTTATTTCCTGATTGTAGATTTCTTTATTGGGCCCGTCATATATATTGTGGGGAAGAAATTCTTGGGGGCACTGCTTTAAAAGCATCAAGAGAAACTTTACAGCATTCATCCCCAAGGGATTTTAAGACTTCTGTCCCATAGCTTGTAAAGGAAGTTTTCCTGTGAAGGGAGGGGAGAGGGGGAGCTGTGACATCTCCTCTTGTGACTGGTGGATTCTGTGTTATCTGTACACAATGGTGTCTCTTTCAGTTTGACCCTGCTTTTAATGATAATGAGCACACTGCGGAAAAGCTCTCTAAACAGAACGGGAAGTGTCAGACGATTATTAGACTTAGTGGCCAAAGTGAAAACTGCAGGACTTTAAAAAGATACTGAAAGGATATGGAAAATTTAAAAAAAAAATAACCAAAAAATTTCCCTAAAAAAATGTGTTTTAACCCATAAAAATGTGAGTTAAAAATAAGTCCTTTTTTGATGACACATTCCCTTTAAACTTTTGTAAAAAATAAAAAACTGAAAAGTAGGGCGTGCAAAATTATTTGGCACCCTTAAAGGGGTTTTATCGCTTCAAAGATCATGTCTCAGATTATGGGGACAGTAAAAAAAGCACTTTTGTAATTTTTTTGCATTACCTCTGTCACTTGGTTTAGCAGATATGAGCTTTTCTGTAAATCTGTATTCTGTTTCTGCTGCTGCTGGTTGAGACACGCCCCCTGGCCGAATCCCACCCCCTGGACACACCCCATGCAGTGTGATTGGCTGGCTGACATTTCATTCAGCCTGTTGAGATACACCCCCAGACAGGAAACGCCCCGGGCACTCTCTCTGTGCTGTGATTGCCTGCCTGCACACTCTGTTTTTTCTCCCCTCTGAGCTGTTAAAATCGATAGTGAAACCAAGGGCTGCTGGCTCTATACTCTTCCTCCAGCTCTAGGGTGAATTATCTGGGCAATTACTGGCTGTTTAAGTCACAGATCCCCTCATATAACAGAGTCTTATAGAGTCTCCTGCCTGTTAACAGGGGGAGAGGAGGGGTGAGGGCAGTGTGCATTGCTCCATATAACCTAGTCTGCTATCTGGTAACAGAGGGGAATGGGGGGGCAGTGTACATTCCTCACATGTCTCATCAGTTCAGGCTATGTGTATAACTGCATATAGCACAGCAAGGAGCTTCTGGAGCCTGGAGATGAAACTCTGCAGACACAGGAGCAGCATGCAGAAGGCTGCAGATCTGTTCTCTCCAGACATCCTTCTGCTTCGGCTGCCTCACCCAGAATGATGATGTCACAGGTCTTCAGTGAGGAGAGACACGCCTCCTGGCAGGAGAGACAGCCTGCTGAGAGACGAGACTCGCCCCTGGATTTCAAACTCAATCTCAGAGAATTAGCTGAAGAGCACAAACAGTTCAAACGATAAAACTCCTTTACGTTAATACAACTGCACGTAGCTTGGGGTATGTCTCTATCAGTTTTGCACATTGAGAGACTGAAATTCTTGCCCATTCTTCCTTGGCGCACAGCTGGAGCTCAGTGAGGTTGGATGGAGAGCGTTTGTGAACAGCAGTTTTCAGCTCTTTCCACAGATTCTCAATTGGATGCAGGTCTGGACTTTGACTTGGCCATTCTAACACCTGGATACGTTTATTTGTGAACCATTCTATTGTAGATTTTGCTTTATGATCATTGTCTTGTTGGAAGATAAAATCCGCCCCAGTCTCAGGTCTTTTGCAGACTCCACAGGTTTTCTTCCAGAATGGTCCTGTATTTGGCTCCATCCATCTTCCCATCAATTTTAAAACCCTCTTCCCTGTCCCTGCTGACGAAAAGCGCCCAAACCTGATGCTGCCACCACATGTGTGACAGTGGGGATGGTGGGGTTTCAGGGTGGGTGAGCTGTGTTGCTTTTTACGCCAACATATCGTTTTGCATTGTGGGCCAAAAAGTTGGATTTTGGGTTTTATCTGACCAGAGCAACCTTCTTCCACATGTTTGGTTTCCAGGTGCTTTGGCAAACTT
>JAODAL010049161.1:0-28391 GCA_025379985.1 Phyllomedusa bahiana
CGGGGATTTTTCCCCGGTAGAGGGTGTTTTAAAAATTTTTCTACTAACTAAAAAAATCTTCAAATTTCTAATAAAAACAAAATTTGAAGGATAAGAAATAGCAGAGGTTTCTCTGTGCGAAATAGACTATGTCGCTGAGCTGTGTGGCCACAGGCAGAGCGCACGTCCTTTCCCTATGAGACGCTGGGGACACTGAGGCTGAAACAGGAAACGCTGTTCTATGTAAAACGAGGTCATGTGATTTTTCCAGCCAATCGCAACCATACACATCCCAGTCATGACGTCGCACACACATCTCACCCTGCTCTATTCTATAATCTGATTTGCTGGCCGCCAAAATTACAGGAAGCGCTGAAAAAGGCGAGATCTTAATAGATGATGCTCAGATTTTAACCTTAATTATCGCATGATCTGGAAAATTCGATCACTATAAAAACCTTGCCGATTTCAACTTTGTCGATAAAAATCGCTCAACACTACTAAAGACTAAACCCAGTAGGAGGCAACACAGACCCCTGTGCTACATGGGAAAGATATAACAGGTGCAGATGACTAATGAGCATAAGCTCACACACACCTCCACTAGAGGAACAACTGAATGATAAAAAACTGCACCTTAAGTAGGTACCAGTTCACGCCAGTATGCAAAAATCTACAATATATTACAAGGGGAGACTGCACAAATGCAAAAATACAGATAAGACGACCACTCACATGCCTTCTATGTATGAGGGGTGGATGCTGGTATTATAATTTCATATAAATAAGGTGATACAGATGGTGCCAACTATACAGATATGTGTGGTGCACCATGCTGGCTTACAACCCATGACGCCTCTACTATTCGATTGAGCAGGCTGACCAGCAATTTTTGGTGTCCAAAACAAAATACTGACAGCATCCGCTCCTCAGTGTTTAGGGCAAAAAAATGACATACTAGAAAAATATCAAATATGAGGTATTAGTTGATACAGTAGCCACTATATTTTCACAAGCTTGCAAACCTTGTCAAGATTCTTTGTTTCTTGCGAGTCCCTACACTAACCATTTACAGAAAATCACAGCAAAATGGAATACAGATCTCGCTCTATGTTCTGCCTTGTTCCTCTCCTACAGTTCTCCTGGGTCTCCTGTGGTTACAACTACATGTTTCTACGTTGGATTGGAAAGTGAGTAAGGTTATCCATTGGGGCCAGCAATGCCACTCACACTGCCTCAAATCCGCCCATTTGGTGCAATCCTGCCCACTTTTCCTTTTGCCTAACACCTCTGCTGTTTCAGCTGTTGACTCCCAAGTCCAAGAAGTTTCCTGGGATTCATCTGAAGACAGTTCTTGTTAAATCAAGGAGAATGTCGTTGCTCTGCTCCCCACTCTGGGAAATTGATTGGCCTCAATGGAGGTGGTTAAGAAGGGGAGGAAGGGGTACTGTCACAATCCACACTGCGTTCCCTGCTCCAGACCATGGACATGGCCATGTCTTGCCTGCATTCCCAGCTCACCTGTCCTTGCTCCTGCTCCGGTTCTCACTGCTGCCAGCATCCTGCATGCGCACGCTGCATGATTTAAAGAGACAATACCCTAATTACCTGACCAATGACTATTGAATACACCTCGCTCCCTCGCTCTACATCTTTGCTTGCACTGGCCCGGAGGATCCACAAATACCTGAGTTCCTCCATTACACATTGTACTGTTACTGAGTATAAACCATTACACTAAGACCACTATTACCACCATACAGTGACTATATAGTGGTAGATAGCAGTTGTATACAGGTGCTCTGCAGACATATAAGTGATTGCAGTGCAATTACATCCAGTGACTTACAGATGACATCTTCTCTGATAAGTTAGTCACTTTCCCTTTTCTTCTAAATCTGGTCCAGACCACCATAATGACTTCTACTGGCCACAAGTCCCCCTGCAGAATGTAACACACAAACATGTTAGATTCCTCATTTTTCCAGCACTTCCCTACCAATTCCCACCTCTGTACAGACTTCCCATCCATGGTACCTAAAATGGTATTAATGTCCCACTTGGTGCCCCACACAGTAATTGTATCAACCATTAAAAGTTCTCCTAGCCAATTATAGGGCCCCTATTTGTCCCACCAGTAGGTAGGGACACTCCCCATAAAGTAGGCATACCCCCAAATTAGGCAGACAGATTAGGTAGGTTTTTTACTAAGTGGGTGTGTTATCAATCTAGGGAATTTTTATAGTCTTAGGAACACTAGAAATTAAGTAATAAAATGTTAAATCAATTGGTCTCAGTCGCCATACTAATGTCAACAAAATGTACCACTTGCAATCAGGAGAATACGTGGGCTGAATGGAATGTTCTTCCATTTCTCTGACATCTGGTTGAAAATTACAAACACTTTCTTTTAAGACAAAATAACTAATTAAATCATTTAACCCTTTAATTCTTTAACTTTGACCTAGAGGTATAATTTCAATCACAGACTGGCATATGGGGGCTCACTATTAAGATTTAAAAAAAAAATGAACCTTGCCTCTTTTTGTTCCTCCACTGAATAACTCTTCTTTGAGTCCGGAGCTGGCAGCATGAGGTCATCACATTGCCTGCTCCAGGACACCAGTTCCTGCGTCTGCTAGACCCAAAGTTTTGTCACAGGCTTAGGGCAGAGTACAGGCAACAGCGTGATGACATCACTACATCATGCTACTGCCCCAAGGGTACCAAATGGCCAAGATCGGAGGATCCCATCCATTGTGACTGAACTGTTATCTTCACCTTGAAAGTGTTGGCTACGATCACTGCATTGCTGGGCTTTTGTGACCCAGTGATGCAGCTGTGTGGTGAGGGGGCCCTCTGGGCACACCTCTCTCAGGAGCCTGGTCATAAGTGCAATTGATGCCACTCCTGTAGCTATGTTACTGTCTGCAGATCCCTTCTCCTCTTAAGACTTTTCTTCATAGACCTTATGGGCAGCGTAAAACCTAATCCGACATGGCAGACTAAAATTTCTATGGACAATTCTGTTGCTTGTAAGCCAAAATGCTGAAAGACTCCGGCTAATGAACAAGCGATCATTGGGTAAGAAGTTTGTAACTGTTTATATTGGTTGAATTGCCGGCTATGTCTAGCTTTATACTTGCCACCTGAAAAATTGTTCCTTATTTAAATAAACTAAAATGCTGTATCCAATCTGCCTCATGTAGCCAAGAAAGCCAAGGAATTTATATTTGCTGCAGATGTGGTGGTTTTCACGGAAGACTTGGCACCAAAGTTCATTTTGTTTTTTATATATTTACCATTGACTTAAACTATAAAAAAAAAAAATTGTGGGTGTAATAAATAACATTATGTTCTGTTTGGGAACCTGGAAGACAGATAAGTTTGTCCAGCCCTAAAAACTCAGCTGCTAATACTGTGACACTTTATAAGACTAGATTAGGAAAGTAGTAATATGATGTAAGTACTTTGCTCCTTACAAATGACAATGTGCCTTTGTTCCATTAGTTCTACATATAGTTTTCTAAACAGGGTTAATGCAATGTCACAGCTGAAAGCATTTTAAGGGAATACTTTATATGGGTTTCTAACAATTTGTGCATACTATTAGATCATTTTTTTACTGAAGAGATAAAAAGAATTGGAGATGAATGGAAAGGATTTAAACTGTTTCAAAAATTCTTGTGGAGCTGGGAAGGGAACAGACATAAAACAAGTTACCATTTTATATACCCAAATAGTAAAAAAAACCAGACATGGACCATACATCCAGATGCCATGCATTGATCTAGTTCTTCTAAACAAAAATGTATAAAAATAAACACAAGGTTCTGAGTTACAATTTGATAGAAGTCTATTAACCCATCTGCTACTTCAAGGTGACCTCTTTAAGTTTGTTCCTACACTACTAGATGTAGACTAGATGTTGGCCTGCATGATGACCACCAACACAGCAATGAAAAAAACAACAAAGGGAACAACTAAGGGGCCCATCAACATCCCTGCTGCCAGACATGCCAGGCTCTTCACCTCACAGCTGAAGCATCACAGCAAAAATAGCCGCCACACAGCACCACAACCGAAAAGAAAGGATCAGAAAGGCTTCCATGTGTTTTCAGCCAACAGACTAAAAGAAAATTAGATATTTACCCTTATTCAGTCCCCAGCTAATAAAAAAAAACCTAGGCCAAATATTTAATTGTGCATTATGATAATGTTCTGGATTTAAAAAAATAAAAATCAGAAACAATTCCCTTCAGAGCATATCACTGCCAAAAAGCCGATTTCACTGGGAGAAGTTGTGGCCAGTCAGACACTTCCTCTGCAGGGATATAAATAGACAGCGCAGTCTCAGCCACAATGTGGCCAAACGTCGCATGCCACACATTGCACCTATGATTTTTTAATTACTTGATAAGTGGCCACACAAATTTTAAGGTCAACACCTGGCATAAGCAGGTGGCCGTTACCATTGATAACATTATTATTTGATAAAATTGTTCTAGCGATACAGTTTTTCCGTTGTCGACCTTCAAAGTCATACAGACATTTATCAAGCAAATTAACAACACAAGTGTAGCAAACCAAATGTGATTCTTTACCACATCATGGTCTCACTGCACCCACACCATGACTGCGCCATGTATTTCTATCTTAACACGTCTGTGTAAATTCTGTTTTATCCAGAAATTCCCGTTTTAACAGTACTAGTCTAATTTATCCATTGGAGCCCTTTTATTATCAGATACATCATTCAGACAAAGTAAATTGTCATTTCAATATCCAAACAGACCCTATGGAATTCTGCTGACTGGATTTAAAGTAGAACACACATTAGGGGGATTTTTTTTATATAATATGTACTTACTATATACATAAGGGCATACCAAAGCCCAATTTTATTAAACCTTGTTTGTGCAAAAATGTGTGGCTTTCAGTAGTTCTACTTTTGGTAAAAAAAAAAAAAAAAATATTAGGGCTTAATAGTAGCAGGTGTGGCATCATATTGTAGAACTTATTAAGTATAATTTACAAACTAAATAACATAACTAGAGATGGGCGAATTGATTATAACGAAGTGGAATTCGTTTAGCAATTTTCAGGAAAACTTCGGTTCAGAACGAGTCGAACTTTGGGGTACGTTCGGTGAACGAATGTGTGCTATTTGATTGATAAAATGGCTGCGAGCACATGGCACTACATGGGCAAAGCACGTCTGGGAGGAAGAAGGGCATTGCCTGCATGACTGTGCAGAGGTGAAGCCAATCAGAGACCGGCGGGATTCTGTGAACGTCACCTCACTATATAAGTCCCGGCGCTGCGACACTTGGAGCTTTCATACCGCTCTCACTGGTACTGATCAGGGAAGGGTTTTTTTATGCTTGCCGAACGGCTAGATAGCTCTTACTGAAGAATTGATTTATTTATATAGTCGATTTCTGTGTGGGTGTCTCAGCTTGTCCTCAGAGACGTTCTCTTAATGTTCTATTTCTAATTTTTTGGGGTATTGTATCTGAAATCCTGAGTGTTGCGTCCACTGCAGCAGCATATAGCATTCAATAATCCCAAGTGGGATCTAAGCCAGTTCCTGTTGATTCATTTAAAGAAACAGCGTTTTTTACAATACAAATACCACTTCCATTTTGCCTGCTCAATTCTGTGCGCAATTTACATCCAGGCGGTTAATTAAGCGTTGTTTTTGCTGGAGTGCTGACCCCAAGAAACCAACTTTTTCTTCGCCAAAATATATACATTTTTCCAGTTAAGCCTAATTCAAAAGCAAAGGTTAATTACAACTGTATCTCTTGTTGTGTGGCGTAGAAAACACGCAATAAACACGCAACAAAGCTACCTCATTTGTGGCGGCTCAATTCTTTTTGCGCAATATCATCCAGGTTAAATTAAGCGTTGAATTTGCTGTGTGCTAGACAAAAATAAACATCTTTTTTTCAAACGTCCAAAATATATACTTTTTCTGTAGCCTAATCCACAAGCAAAGGTTAATTACAACTGTATCACTTTTGTGTGGCGTAAGAAAACACACAATTGTAACACGCTGACAAAGCTACTTAAAGTATGTGCGGCTCAATTCTTTGGCTCAATTTACATCCAGGTTAATTAAGCGTTTTTTGCTGGTGTGCCTGACAAAAATAAACCGTTTTTTTCAACACACAAAATATATACTTATTTCCTGTAGCCTAATTCACAACAAAGGTTAAATTTACAACTGTAATCTATCTCTGTTGTCTGTGAGCGTAGAATACACACAAGTAGTAACACTCTACAAAGCTACTAGTTTGTGCGGCACAATTCGTTTGGGCGCAATATACATCCAGGGTTAATTAAGGCGTTGTTTGCTGGTGTGCTGACAAAAATAAACCCTTCTTTTTCAACGCCAAAAATATAATACATTTTTCCCTGTAGCCTAATTCACAAGCAAAGGTTAATTACAACTGTATCTCTTGTTGTGTGCGTAGAAAACACGCAATTGTAACACGCTACATACTACTAGTTTGTGCGGAGCTCAATTCTTTGCGCAAATTTACATCCAGGGGTTAATTAATGTTGTTTTCTGGTGTGCTGACCCCAAGAAACCGTCTTTTTTTCAACGCAAAAAATATATACATTTTTCTGTACCTAATTCAATGTCCGAGAGGTTAATTAAGCCTGTTTGTGCTTTTACATTTGTAAAAGCACACAGTGGCACATGAATGAACGGGCTTCTTCGCCCGTTTTTCTGAGTAATACTGTGCGCCGCCCACCAGAATCCCGCTGTCCGGACGCGGATTCAGTGTTAGGCGCAGTGTACGCCACTTCAGCTGCGCCTCGCATGAACGGCGGGGCAGTGGGCGCGTGTGGGCGCGGGGTACGTTCCGGGGCGGACCCGGCGCTCGAAAACTCCGAGCATGTTACGATGGGCGAGTCGGCAAAGCGAGGCGCAGTCAGCGCTCAGCAGCTCTCCGACAGGCAGACCTGGTTTTTTTTTTGGTCTAAATCCTCCTACAAGAGGCAAAATGAAGCATAGATCGGAACATGCAGGAAGCAGATCGAAATCGCGACAGAAATCATCGGCGCTCCGCTCCATGCAGCAGATGTATGATTCCGAAAAAATCGCCTTTATAAAGGCGGAAAACAAAGGTGGGTCAAAAAGAGCTGAACGTAAAAAATAAACATAATAAAAAAAAAAAAAAAAAAAAACACTTTCCAAAACCTAGAAACGTCGCAATAATCAATGAATTATGATATTGTAAATTGCCGGGAAATACAGTAATTCAAATTCTGAAACCTATTCTCATGTGGGTCCATAAACCAGCCAATCAGAATAGGAGCGACAGTGAACCAGTTTAAAACCTATGGGGAAGTGATTGACTAATCAGAATCCAACAGTGGGATAATCATAATACAGTAAAAAGACAGTAAAAGATGCTGATTGCTGATGCTGCGGGGGCTTGGCAGCTCGGCCAATCATAATAGGAGCGACAAAGACCCATTCAGTCTATGTAGAAGTATAGACAATCAGAATCGCACCGCGGATAATTCAAAATACAGTAAAAAGACAGAAAAGAGCTGATTGCTGAGCAAGCGGGTGCCTTGGCTATCCCATCCAATCAGGAGCGCGAGCTACTTCTCCCCATTATAGGTCTATGGAAGAGATGGCGCACTGAAATCTCGGCGCTCACGCCGAGCGGCAATGAAAGTATTAGTCAAAAATGATTTTTATTAAGTGTAAAACATTAACAGATAAAAGAGCCAAAAAAAACGAACCCTTCTTTACCAAATAAAACAGTTAAAAACCCGAACAACGCGTTTGTCGCCGAGACCAGTGTCGCTACCATAGGGAATTGAAATAGAGAATTGCCGGGTAATACAGTTATTCAAATTGTTTAAGCTATTTCCTCATGGTCGGCACATAAACCAGCCTATCAGAATAGGAGCGACAATGTCCATTAATAAACCTATGAAGTGAGAATAACCAATCAAATAGGAGCGACACAGTCCATAATATCCCATGGAGAAGTTTGACCAATCAAAATCAAAGGCGGGAACAGTTCAAAATACAGTAAAAAGACAGAAAAGACTTATGGCTGAGCTAGCCGGCGGCTTGGCTATCCCACCAATCAGAGCGCGAGCCTACTTCTCCAAACGTTATAGTCTATGGAGGATGGGCGCTCTGAAATCTCCCGGCGATCAGCGCCGTGCGCATGAAGTATTAATAAAAAAAATTCTTTTTTTAATTAAGTGTCAAACATTATCAATAAAGAGCCGAACCCTTCGTTTACAAATAAAGCAGTTAAAAACCCAACAAAAAGCTGCTGTTGACCGCCGAAAAAAGACCGGCGCTACATAGAGAATTGCAATAGAGATAATCGCCGGAAATCAGGTAATTCAAAATGTTTAAGCTATTCTCAGTGGTCGGCATAAACCAGCCAATCAGAATAGAGCGACTATGTCCCATTAATAAACCTATGGTGTGAAATTGACCATCAGAATAGATTGACAATGTCCCACTAAATCCTATGCAAAAATTGTACGCAATCATATTCAAAGGCTGGACAGTTTCATAACAAAATGAAAAATAAAAATTGCAGAACTAACTGATTGGTTATAGCTGCGGGGGCTCTCCAGCTTAGCCAATCAGAGCGCGATCTACTTTCTCATCAGAGTTTCCTATGGGAAAAAGAAATTCTGAGCGCTCTCAGTGAATTGGCTAAGTTAAAAGAGGCGCCGTAATTAGGACCAGATGGGAGATCCGACGACTCTCTATGGGTTTTCAATGCAATCTGAAATAAAACTGTACATGGCCGAAATCAATTATAACAACTACAGAATGTATATAAAACGAATGATAATAAAGTGGGGGTAACGAAAAAAAAAAATTAAAATCAATAAAAATCATTTTTTATTTCTTCTTTTCGTTTGTCACCATACTAATTTGATACTTGTGATAACGAAAATAAAGAATTATACATTATTTTATTGAATTAATTTTTTTTTTTTTCGTTACCCCCATATTATTTTTCGTTTATAATACACATCGGGGACAACTTCTGTAGTGTTAATAATTTGATTTCGGCCATGTACAGTTATATTCAGATTGCATTAGTATACCCATAGGAGCGACCGCTCGCTCTCCCATTGGTCTCAAATAACGGCGCCTCTTTTTACTTAGACCAATCACAGAGCGCGCTCAGAATTTCCGTTTTCCCCATAGAACTCTAAGAGAAATAAGCTCGCGCTCTGATTGGCTAAGCTGGACGAGCCCCCGCTTCTTCAACCAATCAGCTCGATTCTGCTTTTTAACTGTAATTTGAACTGTCCGCCTTTGAATATGATTGTCATTTTTCTCCATAGGATATAATGGGACCATGTATCGCTCCTATTTCTGATTGGTCAATTCTTCTCCATAGGTAAATGGGACATGGGTCGCTCCTATTCAGATTGGCTGGTTTTATCCGACAATGATATAACGTTAAACAATTTTTGAAATTACTGTATTTCACCCGGCCGATTCTCTCTAATGCAATTCCCTATATAGCCCGGTCTCGGCGACAAACGCGTTTGGGTTCGGGTTTGTTAACTGCATTATTTGTAAAGAAGGGTCGGCCTCATTATCAGATAATGATTTACACTTAAAAAAAAAATTTTTTTTATTAATACTTCTGCTCGCCAAAACGGCGCTGAGCGCCGAGATTTCCAGGTGCGCCCATCTTCTCTCATAGACTATAATGGGAGAAGTAGCACGCGCTTCTGAGTGCTGGGATTGACAAAGCACCCGCTAGCTCAGCCAATCAGCTCTTTTCCCATGTCTTTTTACTGTATTTTGAATTATCCCGCCGTGGATTCTAATTGGTCTAAACTTCTCCATAGACTAGAATGGGTCTTTGTCAGCTCCTAGTCTGATTGGTCAAAATAATTCTCCATAGGCTATAAGGGTCTCTGTCACCTCCTATTCCTATTGGGCTGAGCTAGCCAAGTCCCCGGTAGGCATAACCAATCAGCTCTTTTCAGCATTTTGTACAGTATTTTGAAACTATCCCGCCGTGGATTCTGAATTTTCTAAACTTCCCCATCAGGTTTTTAATGGCTCACTGCTGTCGCTCCTAATTTATCTAGATTGGCCGTTTAATGCCGACCAATCAGAATAGCTTTCTGATTTGAATTTACTGTAGTTTCCCGGGCAATTTCCAATATCCTAATTCCGAGAATTAGGATATTTGAAAAGTGATCTTGTTTTTATGTATTTTTTTTATTTTTTAGGTTTCAGCTCTTTTCCTGATAATGTTGAAACACCTTTATAAAGGCGATTTTTGATTCATACTCGCACCGACATCTGGAATGATTTCTCGCTGTTCCAGCCTGTCTCGCATCGAACTGTTTTTTCGGCGCAGCCCCAGCACGGTCCAAATTCCCTCACTGCGCCCATGGGTCCCAGCACTGTGCCCCACACACACTGGCAGGCGCAGGAACTTTTCCCCGCATGTAGAGTGCGCAAACCTCACGGCGTCGAATCATAGGCGCATGACGATGCCCCGCACTGCGCCTCGGTCACCCGCACAGCGCCCCACACACTGGCCCAGGCGCGCGGACTTTTTCCCCCGCATGTAAATGGACCCAGTAACCTCCGCGCCGAATCCTAGGCACAGCCCCGCACTGCGCCTCCGACCCGCACTAAGGCCTAAAACCACAGGCGAAGGCGCGCCGACTTTACATGCTATTGGTATGAAGCGCGCCCCCGCCGGACATAAATCAGGTGGCAGATTCCGCAGGAAAACTAGCGAAAGGTCTGCGGCCCGTGACCCATGCGGGATTCATACATGTTGGCCCACATTGTTTTTATAAAACGACACAATACAAGTAAATTTTTCCCTGTCCATCCTTGTGGAAGCGCAATTTAAATCCAAGGTTTACCCAAGCTTGTTACTGGTTCAGTTGGATTCAAAAAAACACTGGTGAGTCTATATTTGTCATATAATATCATCATCAAACAGTGTCTGACATATTTTTAAACAAACAGATGTCAGACAGAGATGTTGGCAGGCTCTGCACCCTGGCGAGTGGCATTGGCACAAACATAAGGGGAACAGTCGCATGCAGGGGACACTCGGTGAGAGCACAACAGCCGCGTCCTCTATAGCCGGCCGTTTGTATGTTACAGCCACTCCAAGGTTTCTTGATTGGTTGACTAGGGTCTCCTATCCTCCCAGACTAAATCTGACAACACCCGGTGGTAACCCTCAGACACAGACCATTAGATGGCATGGCCCGGAGCGGGTCAGCGGCCCTCACCTTCCTCACCCTCCTCTGTCCCATCCGTTCACGTCAGCCAAGATCTACTATGTGGTCTGGGCACAGCGCCACTATATAGCGAGGATTAACATTTGAGGAGGGCAGTCAGCAGCTACTTGGAAGCGAAGAAATGGGCCAATGATCCCCGCTTTCATGCAGTAGAGCGGCAAAGTATAAGATGTGGAGAGTGGCATGGGAGGTCATGTGTGAGAGGTCCACCTGGGCAAACCCAAAGACCCGGTGATGAGGACAGCAGTGATGATGAAACCCCAAAAAGAAAGATGATGTAGCCGACCGCACTTGGTAGCCGTGTGAGGAGAAAGGCTTTATCCAATCATCGTCAGGAGAAGAGGGCGTTAGCTTGCGCGTCAGGCATCAGTGCAGTCCCCCAGCAAGTGGGTCGTGTGGCCGTAGAGTCAGCAGGATAGCAGCATTTGTAGAGTCTGAGCCAAGCGGCCACGGGGTAAAAAATCCCGTTCCAGTGTCCAAGAAAGTAGCGGCACAGGGCTCAGCGAGGCAGCGGACGGCGGCAGTAGTCACTCATGTGGAGCGCTTGGCGGTAAAAATCCGATACTCGGCGGTGGTTGTGCAGTATCTTGCTAAGACACCGGAGTGAGCCGAATATGGTTATAAGTAGAATCTGTGGGCAGAAATTTAAGCGAGCCAGGGAGCTAGCTAACGTTGCACCACGGCCCTGCGTCAACACATGCAGCGTCACCATCCAGTGGCCTGGAAACGTGGCTCAGATGTGGTGGTCCATGCCTGCCGCCGCAGCAACGCAGCAGCAGCAGCGCCCAGTGGGACGCATGCCATTGCAAGCCAGTCCAGGCTCCACCACCTCAGCCGAATGGAGCCGTTTCTCTTTGTACATCATCTCCCCGTTCCAGATGCTCCTTCTCCTCCCTACGTACTCATTGGCGCCAGCATTCTTACAGACGAGGCGATAGCAAAGAGACAACAGTATGCGTCCAACCATCCTAAGTGCAGCAGTTGACCGTGTGCTCCCTGTCCAAGTTGTTGTATAGCAGTCCCTCCCTTTCCAAATGGTGTCTCTGCTACAATCCAGAGAACTAAAGGCTTGTGCCGAGCACCGAAGATTGAGAGTTCAAGCCGTAATTTCTTTTCACAAAAGGCATTAACCAGCACTCCATAAATATTATAACAGAAGGTGGGTCAGTCCTTGAGCTTATCGGTTTTTCCATTGAGCACGGCAGCGTGCACGTCTGGAGGCTGTAACTAAGGTTCAGGGTGGTGTACAGGTCCTTTATTAACGGCCCACTGGTGAATGGCTTCCTGCCCAGGCACACCAACAACTTGGACCAGGAGACACCGCTTTCTCCTCCCGTTTTCCCAAACTGCTGCACCTGCGCCAATGTCCTCCTCCACCTCCTACTCCCACCACCAGCCAACCATCTCAGCCTTCCACAAGTACTGCTCCATCATACCACATGGTGTAAGGGCACAAGCGGGTTTCACGCAGTTCTACACCTGGCTTGCCTCGCGAACGAAGTCACACAGGGGAGGAACTGTCATCCGCGTCCATGCAGAAGAAATCAATGTGAGGCTTCCTCCGCGCCAACTGCAAATCGAACCATCGTTGACGGACAAGGGAGGCAACATGGTGTCCGCGCTGCACCGAGCGAGGATGGTCCATCCCCCTTCATGGCGCATGTGTTCAATCGGTTGTGAAAAGGTTCCTGAAGTCTTCCACCGTATCTTCAAACATTTGCTGAAAATGGCCAGGAAACGTGTGCATGTCACTTTATCCAATCTTACAAACCAGAACGAACCCTCCTCGAGTTTGCAGCGGCAGAAAACGGCCCCCCCAACACACTGCTGATGTGGCGATGTTCCACCGCGCTGGAACAAGCCTGCACATGTTGGACCGACTGTATGAACAGAGAAAGGCCATTAACGATTTTTTGATGATCCAGTGCAAGACAGAAGTAAACCCCCTTTGTAACTTTGATGTCAGCCATGGCAGCTCATGCGTACACCTGGCCGTTTGTTGAGGCCATTCGAGAGGCCACGTTATTTTGTCAGTCGCCAGGACTACGGGATGCATAACGTCATTCCACCTGCTTCATGTCCTGTGAACAGATCGGAAAAATCTGTCCTGGGAAGGGGAATGTGGAACGAGGCGACTAACATCCTCGTGGCTTCACCATGAGTCCGGTGGGGACTGAAATGGAGGAGGAGGAGGAGACATTGGAGCAGAAGCATTGTCTGGGTGAAATGATTGGATTTTCTACCCAGGTGACAAGAGATGAGGAGCAGACAGCAAGGAGAGGTGGATGGAGATGAGGAAAGATAGGCCAGATGACCCCCAAAGCACGTGTCAGTATACAGGTGGTAAATAGAGGCATGGAGCCCTAGATTCAAGTGTGTCAGATTGCCTCGCAGCATGCTGATTTTGCCTGTCTAGTGACTGGCCGAAGTAGTCAGTCAGCAATCCAGCAGAGGATGACTCTGGCTCTCCACCCTATTGGACCCTGCGCACCGATCCAAAATGGGATGCCTTTTTTTATCCAGCTATTGATGAGGGAAGACAAAACTCAAATACTATAGGAAATCCTCCGAATCAGTTGGGCCGCTGCCTATGTGTCGGAATCGATCCCTCATCTGTACTGGTCTGACTCGGTGGGGTTTTCCTCAGCGCTCACGTACTACTGCCGCTGCTGCTAGGGGAAGGGTGGGGGGAGGAGCAGTACCAGCTCCATCAGAGTAAGCCACAGTCCTGGAGTCACCTGATGAGCAGCTTCCTTGCACCCGCCTATAGAGGCAGTCAACCAGCAGCAAGCAGCAGGACCTGGAGCAGTCCCTGAACCAACAGTTGTGGAGCGCCTACCTTGACAGCACTCTGCCAACCTCAGTTAGAAGTCCGCTGGACTACTGGGCAGCCAACTGGATCTGTGGCCCCCAACTTGCCGAGTTTGCAGTGATAAGCTGTCCTGCCCAGCCAGTAGTGTGGCATCAGAGCGGGTTTTCAGTGCAGCAGGGGCCCATCGTTACCCCGAAGGAGAACCCGCCCCCCCCCCCCCTTGGTGGGAACCCCCCTGGGGGGAGCCCCGCCCCCCCACAATCCCGCCGCTCCCCCCAACCCCCCTAGACCCGGAGAACCCGGCACTGACCCCGTCCCCCCCCGTAGCCCGGCCACACCCCCCGACCGGCCCCCCCCCCGCCCTCCCCCCCCCCCCCCCCCCCCCCCACTTCCTCTCCCCCCCACCTCCACCCGCCCGCCGCACGTTTTCCCCCCCACACGGCCCCTCACCCCCCCCTCCCCCCCCCCCCCCCCCTCTACCCGCCCCCGGCTCCCCTCCCCCCGATTGCCCCTCGCCCACCCCCCCTACCCGCCCACCGCCTCCACCACCGCTTTTCCCCCCCTCCCCATCCCCCCCCCCCGCCCCCCCCCACCTCCCCTCCTGCCCCCCTCCCTTGTGGGTCTTTTTGTGTATTGGGTATGGGGTCCACGGGAAAAGTGGAACACTGAACTTTGTCAAAGAGAATCAGGCGTGGACGGCCAGATATTCCAAACGAGTAACAAGTCCCAATGACATAGGCGTCAGTCTGGGTATCAAACTACCTGCCTGAGCCCACTATTCAGATGCCACCACCCGCCTGATGCCACACAATCTGCTGCCTGTTTCTCCCATCGCCCACCACCATCTTTAACCAGGGACTGGTATGCCACCCACCTCAAAACTCTATCAATGTGCCACACTGTGGCCTACTCCTTTTTGCCAACCCTCCAGAATTTGTCATTGTGCCAATGTCTGACTCATCTGCTGCTGTGGACTGCTGCCATGTCATCCCACACTGTGTCATTGTGCCACTGCCTGAACCTCAATGCTATAGCTGCCAGCCGTGACCTCCGCTCTCAGTCCATTGTGCCATCTGTGGCTTCTCTCCTGTTTTGCCTCCTCCAGATAATGTCATTGTGCCACTCTCTGACCTCATGCTGCTACTGTGACTCCTGCCCGTCCAACACTGCCCTCCACACTGTGTCATGTGCCGACACTGTGGCCTAAAAACTGTTTTGGCCACCGCAATCTGGCCTTCCTCCTGTTTTGCCCACCTCCAGAATGTCATTGGCCACTGCCTGACCTCATGCTTCTGCCACCCGGAGACCTCCGCTCTCAGTCATTGTGCCATTCTGATGCTTTCTCGCTGTTTGCCACCTCCAGAATGTCATTGTGCCCACTGCCTTACCTCATGCTCTGCTGCCGTGACCCTCCGCTTCTACCGCAATTGTGCCATTCTGTGGCTCCCTCCCTGTTTGGCCACCTCCAAATGGCATTGTGCCACTGACTGACCTCATGCTGCTGCCGCCTTGACCCCGATCTCAGTCATTGTGCCATTCTGTTGCTTTCCCCTCCTGTTTTGCCCACTCAGAATGTCATTGGTGCACTGGGCCTGACCTCATGCTGCCTGCCACCGTGGACCTCCGCTCTCAGTCATTTTGCCATTTCTGTGCTTTCCTCCTGTTTTTTGCCACCTCCAGACATGTCATTTGGTGCCACTGCCTAACCCATGCTTGCTGCTGTGGCAGCCGCCTGTCCTCCACACTGTGGATTGTGCCACTGACTGACCTCATGCTGCTGCCGCCGTGACCTCCGCTCTCAGTCTATTGTGAGCCATTTCTGTGGCTTCCTCCTGTTTTGCCGTCACCCTCTCCCCTCGCGCCCCTTGTTTCTCTCCCGGGGGCCGCCCCTCTTCAGAATGTCATTGTGCCACTGCCTGACCTCATGCTGCTGCCGCCGTGACCTCTGCTCTTAGTCATTTGCCATTTCTGTGGCTTCCTCCTGTTTTTGGCACCTCCAGAATGTCATTGTGCTACTCGCTGAACTCAAGGCTGCTTTGTGGCTGCCGCCGAGTCACCCCCTCCACACTCCTGTCACTATTGTTGCCCACCTGAACTCTCAGCTTGTTTTTTTCCACAGCTTTCGCTGTCATGACTTTATCATGCACATTCCCGCTTGAGTTTTTTTTTGTCATTTTTGCCCTCTTTAGTGACCAGGGATTTTTATAGTGAAGCGATTCTAAGAGCGCGGCGTCATGATCTGCGTGTCATAACTAAAACACAACAATGTATGAAGACCAAACCAAGTCTCCCTCTGCAATATTTAAGGCATGGCATACGTTCATACAGCTCCCTGCAGGCTCTGTGCATGCCTGGAAAATAGCTGCTTTTAAGCGATTCGTCCCCGAAGTAATTCTGACCGAATTTATTTTTTGTCGGAAAAATCGGCGAAGTGACGGCTATCATGACAACTTCGTCCTTAATTTTGATTGAGAAATTTCCGACCCATACTAAACATAACATGTTTTTATGGCATTATTTTTTCCACAAAGAATGCATTATAGGCTTATTTGATAACAATGTAACATATGATACCCAATATTCATTCATACAGTTCATACAAGCTCAACACAATAATGATTTCTTTACAGAACTAACAAATCTTTAGACATCAATATTTAGCACATAGACCAAAAGATTGTAGCATCCTTTCAGCCCAAAAACTGGCTCAGCCCTGTGTGCTCTATGTATGAGCAGGCGCGCTCCAAAATTAGGCGCATTATTGGACGCCTATGGCACTTTGTAATGCGCCTAAGATGCAAGGGCGTTCTGGAGGCGTGTTGCACCACAACCATAGTATTCGACACATTTATGACTACAGTATGAAAAACACCAGACACATTACTGCTGGAACAGGTAGACCAATTTAAAAGTGGTTTACCTGAGCATGTATTGTCGCTTTGTAGCTAGATGGCGCTAAATCTATGACCCGAAGTAGAACAGATTAATAGATTCAGGCACATTCTACGCTGCTAATGCGCACAATAAAACTGGCCAAAAATCCTACATGTTGTCCTTTGTGTTAAAATGCACAGTTTGTTTTTTTGCCCATGTCTATTTCAATCCTGCATTATATATGTTACACATTTTATCTGTGTGTTTATATTTCAAAACCCACCTATCCACACAGTTGTATTTATACCAACAACATAGAACATTCAAAGTTTAGTTGTTCATTTAGTCCATTTGGTATCATGGACTGTTATATAATTTCTAATATAATCTGTCTACTCTCGATTTTTCAATACCGTCTAATCCCCTAATTCCCCCTCTGGGTGATCAATGGACTAATTCCAATGCAGGGAATTCTCTACATGTGTCGCTATATTAGAGTATCTTGCTTGTGAGTGATATCGCCAAGAAGATTAGAATCTCATTGGTTGTAACAACCATATATTTACAATGAGGTCAAGGGCCGCTCGCCTCATGGAGGAAATACAGCTATACATCTTCCCCTCATATTTATTGTTCGGAAATAGGCTTGGACTGGCCCATATGGAGCAGAGGAAACCACTGGTGGGCCTCTGTTCAAGCTGGACTCTTGGACATAGTAGGCCTAGGGCTACTATTCAGGAAGAAAGGTAGAAAGAAAGAGGCACGTGCAGTCATGTTAAGTAGTTAGAGTGAGCCCCAAGAATCAACTCTACTCCTGGGCCCCAAGAATTATCTTCACAAGAGAGCCTCAAGAATAAACTCCACTGGTGGGCCCCAGGCAACCCAATCTGACATTGTTTGTGAATATAGGGAAACTCTTTGAGCACACATACATAAAGATCCAGCACAGAGAGTGTGTGAACTGCACCACACCCACAGATAGGAAACTGAGAGAGAGAGAAATCCAGCTTTCCTGTGAAATCTTGAAACTTTATTTCAAATAGCAGAATGATTGCAACAGGTATAAAACAGGATACAAAAAGCACCCTGCTTACACATTTAAGGCTCTCAAATAGCCTTTACTCATAGCATGAGTGAAAAACTCTATAATTTACAGCAGAAAGTCTACACTAGCTCACAGTAGTGCAAAGACAGTAACAGATGCAAAAAGTGTATTAATTAATTTAGAATTAAAAAAAATATATTTATATTTGTTACATCTTACTCCTACGGGCTTGCTTCTTAGATTGGTGTGTGATACTGTCTGAGTTATTTTGCACCAGAGTGTAGACCTCTCACAACAGGATACAAAGTTACATAGCTTATTATATAGGCACCAAAGAGAAGGTGTTTTGGTAACCATACCAACATTTTCTCCCCATGATCATAATTAGCTTTCTATATGTCATGGATTAATGAAACCCTGCTTGTTGCCATGTATTGCTAGGCATCTCAAATAGACATTGTTACTAATTGTAATGGTAGCAAAAAAAAGTTCACTCCAATGGAGAGGATTCTCATTCTCATTTATTTTGCTTCTGTAGGCCAAGCAATTTTACATTGACAAATCAAGGAAAGTCATGAGCCATCTGGTCACCAACCATACATACATCATAGCTCCTTAGTTAACAAGCTAAAAAATCTAATAGCTAGCACCTCAAAAACACAAAGATTTGTTCATACCAATTGCCAGAGCTCCCATAGGTTAGTGTTACTTGTTTCTCTCCATACCGGAAGCTCTGTGTGCATAAATGAGACATTTTTTATAGAAGCTCTCACATCTACCAGCTAATGAGACTTGTCCTGAACGGTCTTAAAAGGGAAGCTTTCCCAGAGCTAACCATTGGCTGGTCCACTGTGGAGCAGAGGAAATCCTTGATGGCCTTCAGGGCATGGTGGGACAATGGGCATGGTGAGCTTCGGCATGACGGTGACGGGTCCAGGGCTGCTTTCCTGGAGAAAGGCAGAGGAAGAGAAGTAAAAACAGAAGTCATGTGCAATGGTAGGCCATAATACTCAGCTCCGCTGGAGGGCCCGAAGAATAAACTCCATTGAAGGGGGCCAGGCATCCCACTCTGCCACTGGCTATTTAATCCAGTAACCAGCTTCATTCTATCAAAATCAAAATTCCGCTATAAAATACTGTACAATGTTAGAAAATGGACTTTAACAAACTCCACTCCCTCACAGTGGAAAAAAATCTACTTTTGATTCCAGGGTCTGCAGATTTTCTTAAATCTACCTTTCTGTCAATTTTATTCACTGCAATGCAATAGGTTAAAACCATACCTAAATTCACACCAAAATCAACAGTGTTCAGCAGGTAACATGGGAATTTCATTGCAGATTTTTAAGCCAGTTGTATGACATAACTTTAACACTGTGAATGTGACAAAATAACATCCCACAAATGGAAAACCCTTACACAGCTCCATCGACAAAAAACTAAAGCCAAAATGATGGTTCTTACAATAATGTGATATGTTTTTTAAGTGGAAATGATAGTTTATGGCTTAAGAAAGAGACTAAAAAAGAGGTATGGCTTGAAAAATGGGGAGTGGTCTGTATGAAGCAGCAGGAAACTGCTGCCCCAAGTCGCAATAACTCTAATTACACCATTGGATGGACGGATGGATAGATAGATAAAAAAAGAAAATCTGCTTACACTCACAAATAGTGAAAATGAGAAATAATGTGCTTTATTTCATGTCCAAAGGCAACGTTTCTGCCCACTAAGCCTTTCTTAAGCCCTTAGTGAGTTTATAATGAACCAAAACATTGCCTTTGGACATGAAATAAAGCATGCCATTTTTCATTTTCACTATTTGTGAGTGCAAGCAGATTTTCTTTTTTATTACTTTGACCTGTGATGGGGTTTATTTCTGCCTGCAACCGACTTCATCTTTTGGGAAAGTGCTGCCTTCCTTTCTCTATTTTAGATAGATAGATAGATAGATAGATAGATAGATAGATAGATAGATAGATAGATAGATAGATAGATAGATAGATAGATTTAAACTGTATGACTATATGGTAATATCACCATATATTCATTGTTTGTCAGAGTTATTTAGTCCTATCTGCATAGTAGCATTATTTATGTACAGTGTGACAGTATTATTTGCTAGGCTAGGGGAATTTTTTAGTTCTCGTCTTAGGTAACAGAATTGCTAGATTTGCCTTGCGGCAGACACATTCAAAACTATGGGTATGTATTTCCACATGGTTAAATAGTATATATTTGCATCTGTTTAAATTTAAAAAAGGACATAACTGATGCATAGATGCAGCCTTTTCTTTGTTTAAATATATACACCATATAACAAATACCTCTATGGTTAGACAAGGGGATTGATTACTAATATGCCTTATGTTTCACATCAGTAAATGGATTAAATGCTCTTTGGTTACATCTGTCATTCTTCTACCTAGGAAGTACTGTCCAGGTGTTTTTTCCGCTGTTCCCCTGTACTGTCTCTTTGCTGAGATATATTCTGATGATACCACAAAGTGAAACCCTGGAGACTGCAGAACCTCCTCTTGACATAACTACTCCACACAATCTACTTGTAGCAATGCAAATGTATTTAGCATCTCATGGCATTATGACATCACATGTCAACACACAGAAATAGAAACAGAAGAGCAGATGTAATGCAGTCGAAGCTGGTTTACATATTTTTTTTTTTTATTGTATTATAATGCTGTAGGAAAATGATTATTGGAGCTGTCTGTCAGTCATCTAAGATTGATAGCCTGATCATGATGACGGCAGCCCACATGGGAGCACAATCTGCCACTAAATGTTTAATGAACAGATTTCCAACAAAGAATAACTCCAGTGAGGATAATAATTACTGTTAAAAAGCTGGAAATGGGTTAATGATTAAATATTATTAAATATTGACAGCCTAATGTTGTATATATGTGTATATATATTTTGATAGCTGATATGTATCACTTAGGTAGCTGGCCTCGGTGATGTAAAAAACCCACATAGTTTGCTGACAGGGACATTGTGTTGCTGAGCTGTTATTTCTAGTGTAGGCCGGGTCCGTGTTTTTTATGGAGCGGCCGGAGAGCTTGGTTGGGAAAGGTTGCTCTCATACTGCAACCCAGGACTTACATATAAAAGGCAGCTGTGACAGCTGAAGGTGGAGCTGAGTGATAAGGCTGAGAGCCTCCATGTAGTATGGAAGAAGAAAGCTGCCTAAAGGTTCCTGTGGAAAAGCTGTACAATCATCCTGGTGAGATTGTTTCAATTTGCCTTTGTTTTATTGCCCTTAAGAAAGGGATGTTTCTGTTTGCATTTATTAGTTAAAGGAAGCACGTTTTGTTGTTAAAGTCTGAGAGACAAATAAACTTTGTGTTACTTTTTGCACCTTAACCTGTGTCTGCGCCAAAAAGTGACTCCCTGTGAGCTGAATTCCATACAAAAGGTGAGATAAAACTCTGTGCTGTGATGTCACGGTGCAATATCTGTTCTATTTAGTTCAGCTATATCTGTAGCGTAGGTGGGTAGCTAGGTTAGGTAGATAGCCCTTCAGCAGAGTAAACCATACATCCTGCAAAACTTTTTGTAACTGTAAAAATTTGGACATAAAGTTCTGCAGGAGACAAACCAGACAAGAGATTAAAGAGTTAAATCAGCAATATATGTGCCCCCCTCACCTGACTACAGTGTAACAAGTGAATGGTGTTTTTCCCCTCACTTGCTCCTGAGAGATAGATGGAAGGGATAATCTCCAGGACATCTGACTGCTAGCATTGTTAATGTCTCTTTCAGGGACACCAACAGAGCTCCAGTGTCACCTGACTGCAACTGGACCAGGTACCAGCACAGGAAGCAGTGGTGGTCTTCCCCTTGTTTTTTTCCTTTCAGCCCAGATCACCATGATGACTTCTCCCGGCCACGACTCATCTCTGCAGCACTTATCACATATATGTCTTAGAATTCACACTTTTTCAGCAGCTCCTTACTTCTAATTATATATGTCCCCTCAGTTAGGTAGTTCTATAACTCCCCTCCTCAGATAGGAAGCTCTATAGGTCCACTCTTCATTTAGGTAGCTCTATAGATCCCACCAGTCAGGCAGGTATATATAGGTCCCCTCAGCTAGGCAGCTATATATAGTTCCCCCCCGTTAGGCAGGTTTATATATGTCTCCTCAGTTAAGCAAGTATATACATTTCCCCTCAGACAGATATATACATATGTCCCCTCAGTTATGCAGGTATATATATAGGTCCCTCAGTTAGGCAGGTATATAGAGGTCCACTCAGGCAGGCATATACATAGGCCCCTTCAGGCAGGTATATATAAATCCCCTCAGTTAGGCAGGTCTAAAAATAATAATAATACTACTAATAATAATTATAATAATAATACTTACCTCTTCTCCTTCCCTGGCTAAGCTCCTTCCTCTTCTGCCCGACACTGGCGGTGTGACGTCATCACGCTGCCAGCGACAGGACACTCCTCTGGCAGCTCCTCGGCCGCACGGCCTATGGCGGCCGTGCGGCCGAGGAGAGTCAGTGTCATGATGATGTAACTTCATCGTGCTGTTGCCCAATTCACCAGAACTAGGCATATTAAAAGAAGTGCTGAAGGCCCCCCACAGTCTCTCAACGCTACCAGGCTGTGGCGGGTTTTCAGCGCTATTATTAGTATGGTCTAAAGCAGAACTGAGAGTTGTATGGGCCGCAGGCCGCATCTGGCTAGATAGAGGGCCTTACAATGCCCCGGTCTGCCTTAGAGGGTTACTGCATATAGCTACGGAGGAATGGGAAACTGAGGCTGCTACATATAAAAGTGTCATTGAGCTGGTGACCCAGGATCAGGAGAGGATCTCTAATGTTTTGCCCATTGTGAGGGAACATCTGCTAAAGGCACAAGGGGCCCAAGCTAGAGTTCGGTCAGCCAGGGATAGACAGTTCCAACCAGGGATCTGGGTGCTCAAATTTATTCCCACTGTGGAGAGTAAGTTTCTGGCCAAGTGGCAGGAACCATATGAGGTGGTGGAAAAGGTAGGTGAGGTGAACTACAAAATACATCAGCCTGGTAAAAGAAAACCTGTCCAAATCTGCCACATATATTTAATAAAACCTTGGAAGGATAGAGTTCCCCCTGAAACCTCTTGCATGGTGGCACAGCAAGAGGTCAGTATTGAAGAGGTCAGAACTGAAGAGGCTTTGTCCATGTCCCAGAAGCAACAGTGTCGGAAGATGCTGCAACAGAACAGAGATATGTTCTTAAATTTTCCTGGCCTCGCCCAAGTCATTGAACATGAGATCCTCTTTGAACCTCATGTTCAGGTGAATGTAAAAGTCTACTGCAATACGGAAGCCCATCGGGAGATAATTTCTATGGAAGTAAAAAAAATGCAAGAATTGGGTATAATTGAGGAGGCAAAGAGTGGGTGGTCAAGTCCCATAGTGTTGGTGCCAAAACCGTCAGGCAGTTTTGAAATGACTACAGGAAGTTGAAAGAAGTGTCTAAATTTGACGCCTACCCTATGCCCAGGGTGGATGAGCTTATGGAGAGGTTAGGGCCTGTCCAGTATATTATCACCCTGGACCTGACGAAGTGCTACTGGTAGATTCCCCTTTCCAAAGAGGCTAAGGAAAATACCACATTCTCCATGTCCAACGGCTGCTACCAGTATGGTAGAATTCATTTTGAGTTACAGGAAGCTCCTGCCACCTTCCAGAGGGCCATGGACAGAATTTTAGGCCCCCAAAAAAAAAGTATACAGTAGCATACTTGGACGATATTGTGATTTTCAGCAGGGACTCGGAAAGTTATCTAGGTAAAGTCCAGGCAGTAATTGGGGCCTGAATAAAAGACTGTTTCACTGTGAACCCCAAGAAATGTGTTATGGGCATGGAAGAGTTAAGGTATCTGGGCTACATAGTAGGTAAAGGTGAGATCAAGCCTCAGGTAAACAAGGTGGAGGTGGTAAAATACTGGCCACAGCCGTTAACGAAGAAACAGGTTAGAGCCTTCCTGGAGATTGTGGAATGTTACAAGAGGTTTGTCCCTAATTTTCCCACCATCGCAGCTCTCTTAACAGACCTTACCAAAGGTACAAAATCCATCATGACTAAGTAGACCCCTGAGGCTGAATGGGCATTCCATGAGCTGAAACAAGCTCTGTCCAAGCAACCGCTGCTGGTGGCCCCAGATTTTGTCAAGGAGTTCATAGTCCAGACAGATGCATCAGATGTGGGTCTGAGCACTGTCTTATCATAAGAGATCAACAGGGAGAAACACCAGTGGTGTTTCTTAGTAGGAAGTTGCCCTCATGTGAAAGGGACTATTCAATAATGGAAAAGGAGTGTCTTTCCATTAAGTGGGCTCTCAAATCCTTAAGATATTACCTGCTAGGAAGAACATTCAGGCTAATATCTGATCATGCCCCACTAAAATGGATGAAGGAGAGGAAATGAAACAATGCCAGGGTAACAAGGTAGTTTCTCATACTCCAAGATTTTAGGGGGACATGTCAGAATAGACATACAAATTCAAAAAACAGTGGCATGCTATGGACTAAAGAAACTATCAAAGGGGACATAGGAATTTTGGAAAAAGCATTACTGCTAACTAGAATACATGTAAAAATTTGAGGTTCTTAGTTCACACTTTTGGCCAAAACTGCTTAAGCCCACCTCCAAACTTCAATGAGAACAGGTGGGTCCTACGCTATTGTTACCTCTCTATTGGGTCCTGTTCAGACCAGCACACTTCAGGGAGCAAAGATACCTGCTTTAAAGCACACTGATTTAACCATAGAAGTCTCAAAACAACATTTGGTTTTACACATCAAAAAACTTTGTTTAAAAAAGCACAAATGCACACTGGTGTGGCAGCAATACATATACACATACATATTCAAAAAACACATATACACATACATATTCAAAAAACTTTGTGTTACGTTTTGCACCTTAATCTGTGACTGTGCTAAAGAGTGTATAGAAAATCCATGGCACTCCAATATCATGCTGATTTAGTACAATTTATTAATTAATATAATAGATGAAGCAGATTGATATGAAATATTGAATCATGTAGACATTAGACAGCACTCGGTACGTTATATTGCAAATAAAAAAAAAATATTTGACTATTTCTCCACCAGTTCCAAAGAACAAAGTATATTGTGACACTTAATGATTTGACGTTTTGGTCATGGACCTTTTTCAAAACATGTCACCTGAATCCATTCCTCATCTAGCGATGATGCAGACGATCCTGCGTGCATTTTTCCTCTCTGGCTTACTAGAAATATGTAAGTTCCAGATTACCTTTTACAAAGCCATTAACAACAACAGACTCAAAATTTTCAATTGTTTTAAAGTTTTGGGTAGTAGTGTATCTCCCCAAGCAACATCTAGAAGGTAAAAAAATAAAATGAACTTTAATTTTAAACATAATGGGCACATGTATGAAGCTCGCCGGGCGGGGGGCCCCTTTTTTTCCGCAAAATTTTTTGGCAAATCTGGGGCCTATTTATGTTTGGCGCCGGGCGCGCTCATACAGTCCAAAGTAAAGTCCGCCCCGCCTCGCCATGGGTTTTGGGCATCGGGGGCTAAGGGGCATTTGGCCGGCCGTGCTGAAATTTGCCGTCCGAGGGCCAATGCCGGGGAAAAGTTTCCCCCGCCCCCGCCAGTGTGTGGGCCAGTGCGGGGGCAGGGTCAGTGCGGGGCTTAAGGGGGCCCGGGGCTGGGCTGCGTCGAAAAACTTTTCCGATGCGAGGGCAGGGTTTTAAGGGAAAACGAGAAAAATTTATTCCAATTTCGGTGCGGAGTATAATCAAAAAAACCCCCCCTTTAAAAAAAGGCGTTAAAAATTCTCAGAAAAAAGCGAAACCTTTAAAAAAAAAAAAAACCAAAACCCAAAAACAAATTTCCAATAACCTAATTCAAAAAATTAGGAAAATTGGGAAATTTTGCGGGAAAATACCGTAATTCAAATTCCCGAAAGCTATTCCATTTGGCGGCATAAACCGGCCAATTCCAGAATAGTAACGCATTGAACCCTTAAAACCAATGGAAATATTAAACCCAAACAGAATCAAAAGGGGTGGACAGTACAAAAAACAGTTTAAAAAAACAGAAAAGACTTATTGGGTTTTACAAACGGGGGCTTTGGGGGTCCCCAGCCAATCAGAATAGGGGCTACAAAGACCCAATTAAAAAACCCATGGAAAACTATTTTCCAACAAATTCCCAAAAGGGGACAGTTCAAAAAAACATTAAAAAAAGCGAATAGAACTGATTGGTTTTAGCTATCGGGGGCTTTGGCTATCCCCCCCCAAACAGACGCGACACTTCTCCCCTTTTTAAAGTCTATGGAAGATCGGGGCCATCAATCTCGGGTCTCAGCCCCGTAGGGAAGGATTTTAATAAAAAAATCATTTTTATTAAGTGTAAAATATTTTCTGAAAAAGAACCCAACCTTCTATAAACATAAAATTAATAAAAAACCCTTTAAAAACGCGATTTTCGCCCCAGAACCCCGCTAAAATAAGGAATTGCAATAGAGAGAATTGCCGGGAAATACAGTAAAATTTAAATTTTTAAGTTTTCCATTGGTTTGGCATAAAACCACCAAACAAATAGGGGCGACAGTGGGCCCCCTTAAAAACCATGGAAAAACTATTTACCCAAACAAATGGGGGCGACAAAGACCCATTAAATCCCCAAGGGGAAATTTTTTTACCAATCAAAAACCAAGGGAGGACAGTTCAAAATACGTAAAAAAAAACAAAAAAAGGGTGATTGGCCACTAGGGGGGCTTTGGGTACCCCCGCCAAACAGAGCGCAAACTACTTCTTTCCCCTTTTAGTCAAAGGAGACGGGGGCACTGAAAACTCGGGGCCAGGCCGGGGCCGGGGGATGAAGAAAAAAAAAAAAAAATCATTTTTATTAAGTGTAAAACCTTATCACATTTAAAAACTAACAAAAAAAGACGAAAAGGGACCCATTAAAAACCCAAGGAAAAAATTGGGCCAATCATATTCCAAAGGGGGGGACAGTTCAAAAAACATTTAAAAAAGGGAGAAACACAATTGGGGTTTAGCAGCCGGGGGGTCTCCCCCCTTAGCCAATCAGAGCCGAGCTACTTTCTCAAGAGTTCTAAAGGGGAAAAGAAATTTTCCCAGCGAGCTCAAATTGGGAAAAAAAAAGATGGGACCGTTATTTTGGACCAATTGGGAAGGGGTTTACGCTCCATTGGGTTTTTTTTAATGCAAACGGAAAAAAAAACTGTCATGGGCCCAAATCAAAATAAGGGCTACAGAAGTTGTCCCGATGTGTATAAAAAAAATTTAAAATAATATGGGGGGAACAAAAAAAAAATTTTTAATTCAAAAAAATCATGTTTTTTTTCTTTTTTTTCTTACCCCCAAACAATATTTTGGGTGCAACGAAAAGAAAGAAATAAACATGGCTAAAACTGGGAAAGAGCCCCCAGCTAGCTCAACCAATCAGCTCGTTTTTTTCCCTTTTTTTCTGTATTTTGAACCCGTCCCAACCCTTTGGGAAAATGAAATTTGGGAAAATTTTTTTCCATAGGGTTAAAAATTTAGTTTTTTAAGCGATTTCGTTTGGGTATCGAGATCGACGTGTCGATAGTCCCCGGGCCCCTATAAAAGTTTTCGATAGTGACGGGGATTAAAAGGTGACCATTAAAATCTAAGGAGAGCAACAAAACCTTCATTATTACACCCAAAAAAGCTGGGGAAACGAAATTAACATCCACAACAGTCCCAAAAGGGTAAGTGCAAAATTTTTAGGCAACACACTTTGGGTTTTAAAAGTCCCAGAAAAAAATTTACAGACCATTCAAATATCCCTGTTGTTTCCACGCATAACCCTTAAAAAACCCGCCCACCCACAAATTTAAAAGTGCCAAAAAGGCAATTTTATTGAACCCTCCTGTTACTTGAAAATGGACATTGAATATCCCCGTCCCGGAACCAGCATGACCCGAAACCTGCATGGGAAACCCCAATTTTAAAAAGTGCCGCAAAAAAGGGGTCTTTCCCAAACCAAACCCTTTTATTTTTAACTGGGCACCAACTATAACCCGTCCGTACCGCAAAAACAAAAAAATTTTTGACCCACAGTTTAAAAAGGGCCCCAAAAAAAGGGGTCTTTCAAACCCCCCTTTTTTGAACTGGACATAAAAACCCGTCCCTGTTCCCGGGCCCAGTATGAAAAATTAAACCGTCTGACCCCCCGTTTTCAAATGCCCCGGAAAAAAAGGAGTTTTTTTAACCACCTTTTTTGTTTTAACTGGACAATGCCCAAACTGTCCCGTGCCACAGCATGACCCAGGGGGGGATTTTCATTTGGGGGGGTGAAAGCCCAGGGTGGTGCCTTT